>RJWT010029627.1:0-14864 GCA_004365215.1 Cuniculus paca | reverse complement strand
CCTCTCTCTTGGCTGTAGGGGTTGAGTGCCTGGATCGCTGGGCACTCTGAGCCTGATTCTGAGGAACAGATTCTCTATGCCACCGCCATTCTGGAACCTCTTGGGGCCTCTGCCGACACTCTGGAACATGGTGCTCTGAGGTTTTCTCCTCAAAGCAAAGTCTTTCACCTTTGCAGTTTGGAAGCTGCAAAGGTTCGAGACTTACTGTTTTTTGCACTGCCTTCAGGACATCTTTTCTATTTCTCTGTTCCTCAGCAATCGAGCTCTCAACTTTATCTTTACAGTCCATAGCTTTATTGGAGCATCGTTTCTGGCCAAACTCATGTTTCAAATCACCCTGCTGGGCTCTGTGTTCTTGATTTGCAATGTAAATCTGGCTAAAAACCAACAACAATAGCCATGCCACAGCCTCAACATTCGACTGCCTTGATATTTTTTTTGCCAGATTAATCAGTCCACCATCCTTAATCTCAGTCTCAGGCAGTCTCTGGACATGAGCAAAATGCAGACAAACTTTCTGCCAAGCCATAACATGCATCAGCTGGAGTCCAACAACCAATGCAGTTCTTCCCAGCAGAAACCTCCTGAGCCTGGTCTTTACCAGCAGGCTCTCTATCAGCCTTCTTGTCTCCTAAGCTCTGACCAGAATCTCCCCTACAGAACAGCTTAAGCTGTTCCAGGGCTTCTCTTTCGGGGGCCATCTCTGAACCTTTCCAAACTCTTCCCATAAGCCATTTTCACAGGCTCTTGAACCACATGGTCAGGTACAGTCATAGCAACGATCCCACTCCTGGTACCAAATTCTGTTTTGGTCACTTTTCTTCATTGCTGAGACAAACACCTGACACCCAAGGTGAAGCAAGGAAAGGTTTATTTAGCTTACAGTTGTTGGAGATTTCAGTCCATAATCAGCTGGCTCCAGGCAGGGTGGCACAGCACAGGGGCAATACTTCAAGGCAGCAGCCAGAGCAAAGAAGCAAAGGCAAGCCTCTTCTCCTCCCTTACATTGTACACAGGCCACATCTCCCCCGCCCCTTCAGGGTGGGTGTAACACTCACAAAATGTCCTTGCTCTCCTTTGCACAGGATGAGGATATTTACAAAGTAAGAACCCTGGCTCCCTGCTGAGTCTCTCAGTTAAACTTCTAAACTTCTCAAGTTGACACAATGTATTAACCATAAGACAGGGTCCTGCCTGATCATGCCGTGGGGAGGTCCCAGGCAGCCAAAGGACACTTGGCAGGTATTTTTGTAAGATCTCTGGAGGCTCATGACTCAGCAGACTTAATTTTGGGCTTATGGATTCCATTTTAGGGGCCGCTGTTGTTACTGCCTAATAAAATCTTAGGTCCTGTTTCCCTAAACCTATCACATTATTATGTCTTTTGCATTTTAGTAGGGCTGATTATACACATGTTTTTTGTTTGTTTATTTTTGTTTTGTTTTGTTTTGTTGACAGGCTCTCCCTGTGCAGCCCAGGCTGGACTTGACCTTGTGGTAATAATACTCCTGCCTTAGCTTGCTAGGCCACTAGGCCCACTGAGATACATTTTGTTTTCTCATTTTGATTTCAGTACCAACTGTGGGCAATTTGTTACTGTTGTTTTACTGCTACTTAGTTTCACTTTCCTTCACACAGTGGCTAAGTTAGCTTCACTTTCTTCTTTTTCCTTAAAATGGTCTCATAACAAATTCAATGAATTCTTTATTGTCCTTTTCAGCTTTTTTCTTTGGCTGTTTTCACTCCGTTTTATGCATCCTTCATAGCCACCCCTCAGAGATCTCTCTCACTGACCTCTGCAATCCTGCTCAGAGTTCTCAGCCATGTGGAGCACAGCAAGGGCATTTTCAAGGTCCTGAGTTCAAGTTCTCTCTCCTCTCTAGTCCAGTTTCATTCACATCCACCTGGAAACCTATTCCATTGCCATTTCTTCACCAGATCCTACAAAATGGTAGAAAATAAGAACCAATAACATTATCGAAGGCTTATAAACCACCGGACTGTCACAACAATCTTGCATCCTATGAAAATTTCTACTTTTTAAGAGGGAGGAAACCGAGGTACAAGCAGTTCTTTCTAAAGTTCAAAATGACCACAAGGGTTAAGGCACAGCCAGTCTGAACTCTGGAGTTGCACTAAGGGCTTGGAGGATTTGGAGGAGTCACACCCTCCTACACCCACTCTCCTGTTCATGTTCTCTGCAAGTCATATGTAGATTCTGTGGTTTCAATCACTCTTTTATTCCCCTCTTGAGTTCCGTGGTTTGGAATCTGCAGTATCTCCTGTCTGTCGGAGGAAACGAGGAAGGGGGAAATAAAAAGGATCCAGATGTGTGTAATGCCCACAGTGGATGTGTTTATTATGCATTGCAAACATAAACCAACAGAAAGGGGCAAAAGATAAAAAGCATGTAGAGTTGGAAAGAAGAAGCTGAAACCTTAAAACTCGTGTGTGAGAAAGAACATCCTAAAGTGGCAATGGAAATTACAAACCAGAAGAAGAATGGGCTATCTGACCAAGGTTTACTACCCTTACTACAAGTAGCCTTTTCACAAGCCAATCGTAGTGACACACAGCTGTAATTTCAGCTACCCTGGAGGAGGCTGAGGCAGGACAATTGAAAGTTCAAAGCCAGCCTAGGCAACTTTGTGAGACTGCGTCTCAAAGTACAAAATAAAACAAAGACCCAGGAATGTAGCTGAGTGGTAAAGCACTTGCCTTGTATGCCTTGGGTTCAATCCTCAGTACCACCAAATACAAAAGAAAAAAAAAAGCAAACTCTTAGCTAAAAACTAAATAACATAATGCTAAATCGTTAAACTCATAAAAAGGTTTTGATTTACTTTTCAATCAAAAGAACAAAAATACAGTTTTTTACTTTATACTTTCCTAGATTGTTCATGGATTTATTTATTTTGCAAGGACTATTACTAGGCCTATCTTTTCTAAAACTTTTATTTCTATTTTGGGAAAACAAGAGCACACATCACACCATCTGTGAGGCACTGGTAGAGCTGGGAGCCCTCCAGTCCAGTAGCAGGTGTCCTAGTTTGGAGATAGCTGCATGTCTAAGAAAGCATTTATTATTCACTGGGTTTTTTACACACTTGATTTTCTATTTCTGGTGTAAATCAGTGATATCCAGACCCTGTCGTCAGGACCTGGAAAGTCTTGCTTCACTTCCGTGCTGTTTTGTCCCAAGAATACAGCAGGCCCCACCAGATCATACTCCCAGGGCTCCCGGGAACATGGTCTTGTCCGTGCAGGGCCCAGCCAGACCAGCTCATGATGTCCCACAGCGACAGATGCATCTCCTTTCATCTCATCACTTCACACACGCTGAACCCTTCTCTCTAGCCATTGGCTGATGCTGTTCACTGCATTTTTTGATCACCTTTGTTGAGTAAGTGATGCTGTTGTCAAAATTCTTACACGTGGGACAGGTTTGAAAAAAGACTTGACTCCATATAGAGAAAATAGTGCAAGATGCGTATTTTCATACTTTATTTATTTTAGTGTTTTTCTTTTCAAGACAGTCTCACTGTGTAGTACAGACTGACCTTAAACTTGCTTATGTAGCCTAGGCTGACCTCAGACTCATGGTGTGATCCTCCTGCCTCAGCCTCCCAAATACTGGGATTACAGGTGTGAGTCACCATGCCAGGTTGTATTTTCATACTTTAAACATGGCCACTTGCCACATACAGCACCTCCTACAGTGGAGGATTTTTTTTTTTAAGATAAAATAGGTAAAATCTGTTTCCTACCTAGCCCAGTAACATGTAACCTGAGAATCTGCTGTTACTTTAAACATCTTCAGTGAACCAAGCAGAGAAGAGAAATAAAAGGGTGGTGACAGTATATTATTGCAGGCATGCTGTCACTCAAGGTCCAACAAAATGGGTTCGAAAATTATTTTAATTTTTTTACCTATCTAGGAAAAAACTACTCTGGAAAACTACACAGAGATACAGTTCCTGTTCTACCATCATGTAAAAATTGACTACAGTTAATGGTTTAGTTATAGAGCCTATACAACTTTAACAAAATAGGTACATTCCTAAGAATCTCAAATTATCAAAAATACATTGAAAACCTCAAGTAACCCTGTTGAAACTGAAGGGAAATTGGGTGGGAAGTGGCAGTAGGTCCAAAACTTTTCTCTGTGAAAGTACTGTTATATGCCTTTCAGATTTTGTTTGTTATGGATGGATCCCCTATTGAAATTAAATAAAATTTAAGCTTAAAATCAAGGTTTTAAAAATATTTAAATTTTAAAAAGAAAAATTTAGACTCACAATAGACCCAGGGTTTTTTTTTCCCCTCTAGTAATTTTAATAATAAATATTTTCATAACCATAAATGAATTTGGCTGTCACTAGCTTAAAGAAAAAGATGCATCTAAATACCTTAATACTAAGTGAAATAAATCAGATGCAGAAGGTTAACTATCTCATGGTTTCCATAATATAAGAGACCCAAAGTATACATAATTTAAACAACAAAATAAAAGAGAAATGGTAGGAAACAGGAAGGCAGACTCCGTGGAGCTGAGTAGGATGAAAGGAGGAGCTGGGTAGAAGAGGGAGGAAAAATGCTCACGATGCAACAGGTCTATTTTTCTGTTCTTTGAGATGAATATGATGAGTATGCATCGTAAACATATACCAATAAAAATGTTACTAGCACCTTAAAAAGAGGTAGATCAAAACCTCCAAAGACAAAGCCAGGGACATAGCTCAGTGGTAGAGCGTTTGCAGGAGGCTGTGGGTTCAGTTATTTAAAAGAAAAAAAATACTACAAAATAAAAGATGACAGGAAAACATATTTTTGCAAAGAGATCTAGAAATAGAGGGAAGAAGAAGAGGAGGGGAAGTAAAACGTGCTATATACATGTACCAACTCCCCACAATGGATGCAATCATTGTGTACTACGAACATGTAGCAATAAAGTAAAAAATAAACCACCATACATACTCCCCATTCTTTGTCCTTGCCCATGGGATTAGGGCTTAGACCCTCTCACCTCTGTTGGGCAGGGCGACACACCACACAGGGAGACAGCTGCTGATTTCTCCTTTGACGATATTAATTCCCAATTATTTATAGTCATCACCAAGAGTAGTTCCTATAAATTATATTTCCTAATTAGCTAGTTGCACTGTTTCTAACATTTGTTGTGGACACTTTAGCTGTAGGAAAAATAAATGCCCATATTATTTTCCAGATGTATAATTTTCTCCATGTATGGGCACATGTTTCACATAGAGGTTAGCTTTTGTTTTATTTATTCTTACCAAAGTAAAAGACGATCGGAATAAACATGCTGCTACAGGACATTTTTTTTTTACCCAACAAAGCATTGCATAATTCTTACGTGATGAAAAACAAGTTTCATTCTTATCTATAATAAACACATAATCCCACGTATATTTATTTCCAAAAAATTGACACTGCAAAATTTTTTATTTTCTCCATTAATACTGCTATATACCACAATACATTCACAATTTAGTATATGATCTATTAAAATGAGTGATTCCACTGTCATTTAAAGACAGGCACTCAGGCTAACAAAGGCCAGATTTCTATAGGCCATTGCAGTCTTGGAAAATAATGGCCTTTGCTGAACCTATTACAAATTTGGGAGTGACTGAATTTCCCCACGGCTTCAGGTCCACTCAAGGAAGGCAGGATTTGTGCATAACCAGGCATTCTCAGAACTATTCTAAATAAAATCACTTCCTTAGATCAAGATGCCTTTATATTCAAGTCAAGTAATTGCAAAGTATAAGTACAATGCATTGTGTTAAAGCAGAGGGATGCAAACTACACTGGGTGGCTCTAAACTCCCAGGATCCTTATGACTTAGTGGTTAAGTATGACACAAGGAAAACTTGTAAGAGAAACTAAACATAGTATTAGAAGAAATGCAAATGAGGAGCAAGCTACCTTCATCTGGGTAAGTAGTATTAAAGTTGCTCAGGATGAGTAGGCTTGATTTGGCTGGTGGGAGATGTGAGCCCTCCTTCTGTCCTCACTCTGTCCTTTTCAGACCTCTTCTCTTGAGACTGCTAGGTTTCTGGGCTTGCCCAGAGAATCTTCAGACTTTGCAAACTGGTTGTACACAGTCAGGCGTTTCAGTGAGAAGCAAAGTGCTGAGTAACATTAAAACAGTCTGTTGCTTGCCAAGAGCTGGGAGGCCTGGGTAGTTTCCCAACATTAAAGAAGCAGGAGGGTCAGAAGGCCAGTCTCCCAGAGACAGCTTAGACAGGATCACCAATACGGATAATCCGACTGGGGTAGGTACATCATCTGCCGTAATTACTGGCTACTCCCAAATTAGATGGACAAACTGCAGCTCTCAATTACTTTGCCTTTTTTTTTTTATGACAGGTTAACACATGACTAATGGCTTACCAATATTTCATGCACTGTAGAACAAAAATAATGCTCAGTAGTCACGGGCCAAATAGGAAAAGCTGGAGAGATTTAAACAGGAAATGACTCTGCTACAAAGAATCCAGGAGTATTCCTGAATAAGCAATCCAGACACAAGCGATGAGTGCTAGTGTTTTGGGAGTGCCAGGGCCTGTCACCAGCTCAAACGGGTGAAATCTAGTCTGACAAACAGCCCCAGGGCTTTAAGACATCGCTCATCTGTCATCTGTCATACCGGTGTCACAGGTTTTCCACCAGCTCAGCTCTTCTTCCACATCTTGACACCTTTTCCCCTATCACTCAGGTTTGACCACTTGTTCTAGGAACAAGGTTACCGGCTATCTGCGCGACCTATAGAGCCCACCACTGAAACACGCTGAGAAATCCGCAGCCAGACAGAACAACCCAAGAGGACTGGGGATAACTCCAAAATTCCTTATTTTGACCTTTGCTTAAAATTATCAATCAGAAATTTCAAAATGTGATTATAAAAATACCTGCTCCTGATGCAAAATTTGGAAACACAAGAATATATAGGAAAAAAATTATCAGCCCCTGACAGATAATTATTGTGTATATTCATTTTCATTCTGTGTTCTCTGCACACAAGAAAATATAAAATCGGGATTATATTGCATATACTTGCAGATGACTTTTTAATCTAACATTATATTACAATCATTATCCATGTTATCAAACTTTACTGTAAACATCACTTTTAATGGTTATATAATATTTTATCTTATATGACAATTGATTCAACCTTTCCCCTTCTGGGGCAATTAGATTACAACTTTAAAAATTATAAATAACTGATGAACATCCATACCTATAAATATTTTGCCCCAATTAAAATTGCTTCTCTAGGATTCATGCCAAAAAATGGAATTATGAGTCAATGGGGACTCTCTAATCTTTTTAAAGTTATGAACAGATAAACCACACTGTGTAAACTGCCTGTTTTGGAGACTGAACATCCAACAAATCTCTCTGAGTCACTTTATGGGTGTGAGCCAGGGAGTCCCCATTAGTCCTCAGTAGCCTCTGTCCACACCCTTCGCCTGCAGTCCCTCCTGCTTCTGTGCTCTGCCCGGGCCTCCACCCAGCCAGTGTTCACCTGTGCCTGCTCAGCTTTTTCACCTGAGGGTTTTGAAGTTGTTGAACCCCAGTGGTGACCTCTTTTTCCCAGGCTCCCTACCTTTGAGTAGTTTCAAGGAGCAGATTCCCTGAGCCATGAGACTGAGCTCTCTGTGTAGACAAAGCCCGTGTGGTATAACTGCGTGGTCTATCCATACTACCAGGACAGAGGTGGAAAAAATTGAGAGCTGGGGCAGGAGCTGAACATCCAGAGAGGGCACTGGGGGAACAGGCTCTGGGCTTGCAGACTTCCATCCTAACATCTGCCATTCTTTTTCAACCTTAAATAGGAACTGTCACCTGGTAACCTTGCATCTCCTTTCATTTGGAAAATTGAAGCAACTAGAAGAGACCTTCCACAAGCGCCCTCTTACCCACTGCCTGCTCGCATGTACATGGACCTGCCTTCTGTTCTCTCAGTATCATGTATAGGCTCCAACACAGCATTTATCTCTCCAGCCCAGACTTCTGTATATTCTAACTTGATATCCCATTCCCTACGTGAAGTCTCTCTAGGATGTTTAATAATCATCTCAAATTTAGGATGTCTAAAACCAAACAGCTGATGTGTCCCCAGCCTGTTTTTCCTGTAGCCTTCTGCACATAAAGTGAAGGCAACACCACCCTTTTACTCTGCCGTGAACTCGGAGTCCATTTTGATTCCTCTCTGTTCTATCCAAAATATCCGCAAATATTTATGTCACATCTCACTGGACGATTGTAATTAATAATCTCCTTTCTGATCTCAAATTGCTATTCAGCCTACTCACAGTAACTAGGATGCTCCTGCTAAGATATAAGTAAGATCATGTCACTTCTCTGCTCCGATGCACAAAGGCTTCCCCTTCACTTACAACAAAATGAAGTCCTCACCAGAGCCGGACACATCTGCCCCTCCCATCGCCTTGCTCATGTCCGTGGTCATCGCTGCTGTAGCCACACTGGCCATGTTGCTGTTCTGTGCAACACTTTGGGTTTATGCGCTTCCTGTGACCTCTGCTCTTCTAGATTTCTGCATAGCTCACACTTCTGTGAGAGCCTCCTGACCACCAGATTTTATTACACACTTCTGCCCCAACCCTTGGTATCTCTGCTTTATTTTTCTCCATTATTCTCACCAAGAGGTCATTTTTATTTGGCCTGTTGTCAGTCTCTCTTATTAATAGAGAGGGGTTTTTTGATTGTGAAGTTATTGCTGCATCCTCTGCACCTAGAGGTTAACCAGCAGATACTAAGTTGTGGTCAGAAAGCAGAAAGGAATGCTGGTGTTTTGCTGCGTGGTAGAGCTGACCAGAGCTGCTGCTTCAAACACCCTTGCTGAACATAAGAACAAGTGCTGGCAAGGATGTGCAGATGTGCAGTCCCTGGTTGGTGGGAATGGAAGTTAGTAGAGTCATCATGGACAACTGTACAGGGATTCCTCAAAAAATTAAAAACAAAACCATCATGTGTCCCAGAAATCCCTTGAGTCTAGCAATTTGGTACTAGGTACTGATTCAAAGGAAATGAAGTCAGTATGTCAGAGTCATCTACACTCCCACAATTATTATGGTGCTATTCACAATAGTCAAGAAATTGAAACAACTAAGTGCCCATTAACCAATTAATGGATAAAGACCATGTAGTATATTTGTGCAATTCAATACAATTAAGCCACTGAGAAGGATGAAATCTTGTCATTGGTAACAATACACATAAAACTGGAGGGAATTATGAATGTTAAACAAAATAAGCCAGGCGCAGAAGGACACATAAAACATGATCTCACTAAAAAAGTTGATCTCATAAAATTTGAAAATAGAATAGTATTTACCAAAGGTAGGAGAGAAGGGTGGGGAGGAAGGAACAGGGAAAGGTTGACTAATGGATACTAAGTTGCAGTTAGGGGAAAGAAATGCTGGCTTTCACTGCATGTTCCACTGCACCACAGAGTTGACTATAGAGAGTGATAATGTACTACACATTTTCAAAAAGCTAGAAGAGAGGATTTGGAATGTTTTCACATAAATAAATGATACATGTTTCCATAGGTATATTTAACCTGACCCAAACATTACACAATGTAAACTTGTGTTGAAAAATCAGATAGTGCCCCATTAGCATGTACAATTTTTATGTATGATTTAAATAAATAAATATTTGCTGAATAAAGTATATATGGTCAAACTATGAAGAAGCAGAGGTAAACACTTTTGGATCAGGATTATGAGAAAATTATAGGCACCAAGATGTCTCCATTAAATATTCTAATTCCTATTACAGAACTTGGGCCAAAAGTACACCAAAGAACAGGAATTACTGCAGGTCAAATAAAGCAGTCTGGGTGTCTCCTAAATCCTTTTAGGCAGTTTCATAAATTTTACATACTATAAGAATTTTCAGACTTTCCTATATTAAAGCAAACTAAAATGTTTTGATAAATATTATATACTACTTTTCAGTGCTTTTGCTTACAAAAGTGTGGCAAGGGATTCTGAAAATAGAGCTGATATAGGAGAAGGAATCAAATTAATGTGAAATGGAGCAACTTTTGTATTACACTTTGCAACATCTCATTTAAACATTCAACAACTCTAAAAGTCGAAGTGTTATTTCAGTTATAAATATCTTAAAATTAAGGCTCAGGGGGAATAATTAATTTCTCCAAAATTGCACAGTTAGTAAACAGAAGGTTTAGGATTTTATCTCCTAGCTAATATAGGACCTAGATTCTACCTTATGTCTTGACAGATTAGATGACTTCGGAGAAATCTTTTAACATTTATCTCAGCAGTCTGAATAAAACGTTCACTCACTTCCTTAGAATGTTCAAACATTCCATAGAATGAATCAAAGTGATGATTTCAGATTTTTCTGATGTTTGTTCATTTCTTGGTTCTTTCAGAGGAAAGAAAATGTTCTGAAAGTTAGGCTTGTTTTTTAGTTTAATATTTTAAATTGTTTTTTAAAACACAAGTACCGCTGGGGCTGGTGGCGCACTCTCAAGGAGGATTGTTGCGAGTTCAAGACCAGCCTGGGTTACAAAGTGAGCTCAAGGCCAGCCTGAACGGCATAGCAAGACCCTGTCTCAAAAAGACAAGGGCTGGGTATTTAGCTTAGTGGTGTAAGCGCCTGCCTGGCAAGTGTGAGGTTGTGAGTTTGATCCCTGGTACTGCAAACAAACAAACAAACAAACAAAAAACACAACAAATGCCACAGCACAGAGCCTCCTGAAGCATTTTCCCAAGCAAAACAAATGCTCCAGCCATGTGAAGGTGTCAGGCAGAGCTAGCAATCGGGCTCCTTGCTGGTTATCTGCATGAAGGACTTTGTTTAAGGGAATCCTGTGTTGCCAGCACGGTCACTTGTCAAAGATAATAGCTGTCAGCAAAGCATTGCTATGTGAAGACTGGGAGAGCTGCCAGTGAAAGCAACCCCTTTTGTGGTGTGTGCAGAGTCGTGCTCCCGGGCCATCAGCTGAAGTTCACAGTTGATGACCATCTAAAGCTACCTTTCACCCACCGAACTCCCAAAGGGACAACTCAGCACATTGGAGAACGAATTTCTGGGAAGAGGCATCATAGATAATGGAAAAAGAATTAAAATAGGAGTGAGGGAACACTAATTTTGACTCCACTATAGTGACTGATACTTCTTCAGCTTCCATTTTCCTCATTCACTCTCTTGCCCTGGCACCCGTCTGAAAAGCCAACAAGTATTTATCGAATGCCAACTTGTATTTAAGGCATTAGAGCAGATGATATGGGTATTTCATGCTTCTGCTTCATGTGTGTGGGGGGAATAATAGTCCCATCTACCTCAAAGTGGTGCAATGAGGATGTTTCTTTTTTGGTAGAAATGGAAATAATTGTTTGTCTTACTTACTTCATGGACCTATTATGAGAATCACGAGATAATTATATGGTTATGTGGTATAAACTTGAAGTATCATTTAAATATACATAAAAAGATGATTTGATCAAGATGTAACTTACACCACTGTTGGATGTTCATTGGAGAAAGAATGTGGGGTACTGGTCCATGAACTAAAGTAATATTGGGCTATTTTGCTACTTTTTTTATTAGCAAAAATAAGACTTCCAATGGTAAAAATAGGAGTTAGTTTGAATAATTATCTTTATAGTTTATAGGAAAAAGACCAACACATAATAACCAAACCCGAGGTTTTCAAACTACATTCTTGTATTACACTGATTATCACTTGTTTTTGGTGTTAGGCTCTGAAATTCAGTAATAAGGATGGAGAAGTTTATTGTTAATATAAAAGTTGGGATTAGGTTTTGCTATGCATAAAAATGAACTATGAATCTCTAACATAAGCTAGAAGTTCAAGTTTTTGTTTTTATTTACCACATAGAAGGAATCTGGAGAGATAATCTAGCTAAAGGCACTGCGTGATGTCATAGGGCCCCCGCTATCTTTGTTCCCATTTTCTTACCCTGCAGCTTTTATTCGTATGTCTACCTCAAGCTGTTATCACATCTGTCTTGTGGCCAAATGTTGGAAAAACAAAAGGACTCACTCCCAGCTGAGCAGACTCCATTTCAGGAGCCTTTTTAGGAGTCCTGGCTAGGAGTTGTGTTTTCCTGTCTTTGACAGAAACTAATGAAGTGACCTCACTTGGCCACAAAAGAGGCTAGGAATGAGAGCAGGGTTGTCTTGAACAACCCTGCTCCCAGTTAAGGCTCAGGGTTCTGTTAAGAAGGAACGGGGGAATGGATGTGAAGACAAGTAGCTAGCAGTCTCTTCCAGAACACATTGAGAGAAAAGGAGAAAAGTTCATGGATACTATGGCCTCAAGCATAAGTTTTTAAATTATTTTTTTAACGTATTCCTTTGGTTGTAAAAATATTACTGGGTTAGGGGTGTAGCTCAGAGGTAGAGCCCTTGCCTAACATGTAAGAGGCCCTGGGTGCAATTCCTAGCACTGCAAAATAAATAAATAAATAAATAATTTGCCTTTTTCTTACCATTTTTAATAAAAGTATCTCGTATCTGAATTTTTCCTTTTTTTTTTCAATTTAACTATTTATATTTTGTTTTGTTCTATAAAAAACTGCATGATATTCAGGTGTTTTATCACCTGAGTATATCTGAACACCATGAGTTCAACTCAAGTCAAATTACTATACAGACCACTAGTCTAGACACACATTCAGCATGGAACTAAACTACCAGCTACCCAGTCCTCCAACATTTTAGCCCAGACATATTTCTCCAATGCATATGGACTTGAATGTCAGCGTCAGATAAGGGACCACTGAATTTTCCTCAAGAAGAACGTCCTTCCACTGTGGCCACAGCGCATGCATCCTTCTTCATCTGACTTTGAACTCCTCACAATATGATTGCACCTTGAGTGAAATCCTCGTGTGCTTTGTGTTGACCTTCTTATCTCCTTGAGCATCATGAGGTCCTTTCTGAGCATTTAGAATTTGCCTCCTTAAGATTTTAAGTAATTCGAGCAAACATGCCAGAGGGGCTCATTCCCAAGCCCAATCAACACAACAAACCAACTATGGTATAAAAGAGCAGTGGGACATCCAGAGCAGTCCTGGCTGTTTGGGAAGTGTCATCTGTGTCACAATGCTGGGATGGCAACCAAGCAAGAATCATAAACTCTAGACTCTGAAGCAAAATGCTTTTTTCTGCAGAAATGACTACATCTCAGTCAGGTACAGTGGTGCACGCCAGTAATCTCAGCACTGAGGGAGGCTGAGGGAACAGGATTGCAAGTTCAAATGCTACCTAGATAATTTAGCAAAGCTCTGTCTCAAAATAAAAAATTTAAAAAGAGCTGCAGATGTAGCTCATGGTAGAACACCCTGGATTCAAACCTCAGTACCAGAAGGGAAGAAGGAGGGCTCCATCTCGCTGGACATGTAGCTCAATGGTAGAACACTCGTTCATCATGTGTGAGCCTCTGGGTTCAATCCCCAGCACAGAACAGACGAACAAGCAAAAAGCATGTCTAGGTAACATACGTGTATATTCAACCTGAATAGGTCTCACTGGAAAACAGCACAAGTCTTGGATAAAAAAAGATTTGAAGCCATTTAAAATGTGTAATATACTATGTGACCTAGACAAATCATCTAACCATAGAAAATTGTAGTTAGTTTACCAATAATAACAGTAATATTTAGATTGTTGACACAGCAATCTCTCCCCCAAAACATTTATTAAATGTAAGAAAATTCAGGCACTGGTTATCCCTCGTCTGGGTAATAAGATTTTGTCATGGTCTTGCTAAAATGCTTGCAGTAAGACAGACTTAGGGGCTGGAAACTTACACACCCTCATGAGGAGACCGAGCGCTGTCATCTGTAATAGCCCACCTGGCTTCATTGTTCTATCATTCTAGGCCTTATCAGCTCTAGACCCCTTTTTACAATTCTTTACCTCCTTAATTCTGAGTGTCTTGTTCCCCACTCTCAACTTTCTTTAAAGATTAGCAAAGTAAAACGATGATTCTTGAACATGGCACTAATATAAGCAGACGTGAGTTAGTGTATGTTCAGCAGAGCATCACCTGATGATCAAAGGGCACTGTATGTTGCCAGATGGAAGGTGTTATGCTTTGTGTCTAGATGTCCCCACAAAGCCTCATGCAGTCGTACAGTTTTTTTGGAGGTGCCTGAATCTACAGTGTGTGATTGATTAGTAGAGCAGGGATGGAATTAAGGGCCCTAGGATTAAGGGTCAATGATTACTAAATCAGTACACTGATTAGATTGGCACCGCCCTAATTCCAGTAGAATGGATATGATATAAGGGACAGAAACAGGTTTGTCTCCCTTTTTGCTCTTGTTGCTTTTGCTGTCTTCCTCTGCCATGAACTGTTGCCCTTCTGCCATGTGCCATCCTGTCTTGGAGCCAGCTGATTATGAACTAAAACCTCCACAAACTGTGAGCTAAATAAACCTTTCTTCCTCTAATTTTGGGTGCTGGGTATATTGTCTCAGCAACAAGAAAAGTAACTAAGACAGAATGATAATCTTAAAAGACTCTGGAGTGGAAGGTGAAAAGTTGATGTCCTAAGATTATGCTGCCCTAACCTTTTCACCACTTAATCTCAAGATTAAATTATATTACCCAAAAAGTACTGCAGACAATGCACTAAATATTACTTGTTACTATCAACCTATATCCTTATGATATAAGCTCTATATATGAACAACAGAATTCTCCCAAATTTGAAATTCTATTTATTTCAAGAAATATTTGATCCATGCAATTCTAGTACAATTGAATGTTCTCAGAATGATCATAATAGGATGAAATCT
>RJWT010029626.1:0-14862 GCA_004365215.1 Cuniculus paca | reverse complement strand
TAGACTTCATTGTAAAATAAGACAGGTTTAAACTGGTAGTGTGGAAGAGTCATGTTGAAAATTTTAATGAAAACTCTATGTTGAATTACAGACTCTACATAAAGGTTTTTTTCTTTTAAATAGGTTTGTACTATAATTCTGCTATATTTTATGAAATTCCAGAAAGGAGTTTTTGACATTATTTGATTTGTTTCTGTGTTTTTTTGCTCATTTATTCATAGGCATTTAACAAATACTTAATGGGAACTTATTATATGCTAGGTACTCTGTTACGTATGGAGATGCTCTGTCTACTGATGTCTAAGTATTGGTACAGAGTCAAGCAATTATTTAGATACTTCAGGTACTGTTTTCATATGCTAATCGTTTTTAAAAAATTCTTCTTGCTATGTGTTCAGCAGTCTACTCAGTCTCATGGGTACATAGGTATCATTTCCCATCATTAAGGAGCTTACATTTCACTAGAGGAATATTAAACATATATCAGTATCTACAAGAACACATCTGGCAAGTGCCACAGAGGCACATGGGAAGTTGAGTGCTGTGGAAGTGACATAAACAATGACTTTTAAAAGGAAAGGCACCTCCTAGATACCAGAGGAAATCAACAGAGGACATGGCACTTAGACTAGATCTTGAGGAATCCTAGCAAGAGGTGAGTAATACAATCCAAGAGATTCTAGAAGACTATCAAAAAGATATTGCCAAGTCTGAATGGTATGTATACTATATGAAATAAAGTTTTGTCTCACAAAACTCCATAGTTAAGGGCCTTGAATCCAAGGTATGAGAATCTGAATTGGATTTTGCAGGCATAATCAAAATTGAAAAGTGAGAAAACAATGGGTTTACTCATTTACACTTCCTCAATCTTGCAAGCTCTGGGAATCATGGGTTGTTTGAGATGTGAAGAGAAAGGCAGGCTTGAATTAGAAAATACTCTTTTTAGACTTTGCAATTCCTGCTTTGCTTCTCATTTTACCATCTTTTTTTTTTCAGTTCCACATCTTTTTTGAGTTATTTTGATTCTGTTTTACAAAGTAATAGTGAAATTCTGCAAAAGCGTTCATGTTAATCAGAGATGAATAGGAGAGCCTATATCACTGCACTTCAGAGAGGTACTGTAATCTTCCACCATAGGAGCATGGCTCTGAGCTCAGGATTCCAAGGGTAAATGGTCTTGAAGTCACTTCTATTAGTGGATTTTTTCAAATACACAAAATACTCACTGTACATCATTATGAGAATGAGACTCTCCACTTTGGTGGCATAAAAGAAATGAAAAATGGTAAATTAAGAGCAGAGAGAGGGTATCTGATTGTAAAATTCCACCTCTTTTTATTACTATTTTAGAAACTTTCTTTTAAGTCATGTTCTGAAAAGCTATCAGATGAAAATATTGGGGAAGTTATATGCATTGTGTTTGGGGAAGTATATATGGCTTTAAATATTTAAATTGCACTTACACTGATTTCAAAAATTACATATAATGCACAAATACTTTCTTCTAGCAGATCTATTTAATACTGCTGTCTGTACAATAATGCATGGGAATCCTTTCCTTCTCTAGAAACTCTTCACATCCAAGGCTATGTTGTCAGCTCTCCTCACAAGTCACCACTATTAGTTTTAGGATGCTTCTAGACCCTCTTCTATGCATTTACACACACACACACACACACACATTTTCATATTGTTTTACTTTGTTGATTAATATAGTATATATTGTCTCATCAATCCCTTTTGGGGAACATCCCATACTTCACATATGAATTTACCTTGATTTTTTTTTCTAACCCTGGAGATTGAACCCAGGAGTGAACTATATCCTCAACTGTTTGTATTTTTTATTTGGAGACAAGGTTTCACTACGTGGTTTAGGCTGGCCTTGAACTCATTCTATAACTTGTGGTGATCCTCCTGCCTCAGCCTCCTGGATACTAGGATTACAGACATGCACCACCACATCCGGCTAACCATTCCTCTACTGGTGGCCATTTAAGATGATTCCAGTTTTTTAACTATTAAAAACAATGTGTTAATAACAATCTTTCTAACTCTTCTTGTGCATATGTGACAATATATCCTCAAGACAGGTACCAAGAAGAGGACTGACTGAGTCAAAGAGTATAAATATTAAAAAGGACAATAATATGATATTTCTAATTCATTTACATAAGATTTTATAACAAAATGTACTTTGGCAAAGATTTGAATCCAATCGAAATCCTAAAATTAGGTGCCTATCAAAATCATCCCCAAAGTTGCTGATTTTTTAAAAGATCATGTTCAAAATCCATTCTAGATGCAAAACGTTTGTGAAGAAAAACGTCAATTATGTGTGTTTAGATTCACACGCTGTCATTCCATTTCCTAGAGACAAGTTCAGTAGGTGACTTTACAAGGCATAGCATAATTTTACCGGATAAAATCACTCATGATTTCATAACACAGAGCATGGACTTCAAAAGTATGTAAGATCTTGAGCAGCAAGACATTTGTGTTTGGATCATATAGAACATCAGAGCTTCATTCAAGGGACAAAAGCTTGATGAAGGAAAAACTTATACTGAGTATTTAATACTTGCTTCTGTCTACCATAGTGGTCAACAATGATAATTTACATTTTATTTTTTTCAAATGTCCTTCTAAATACATTGTGCCTTAAATATGTATACAGATGTTAGTAAAACCAGGTTTTAGCAAATCAGTGTTTTTAACTTTCACAGAGGAAATTATTTAAAATGTCCAGTGTGATTTAAATTGTAAATTTTCTTATAATAGATTATACAGTCTTTATATAAGCTGCCTCCACTGTTAAGAGGAAAGTTAGCCAAGTCTGGGCTGAGTTTTGGGATCAACTCTGATGGAAATATTCTTCCAGAGCCCAGCTAAAATGGAATGCATCCCTGTTCCATTGGTCGGTGGTCTTTAGAATGCAGACATGGGAAAGAGAGAGGTTTGGGGATCCAGACCCTGCAGGTGGAAACAATTAAGATTCAAAAGCGATTTTGAAAACGGGTTTGCTTTTCTCTTTACTATCCACATAAAAAGTAGTAGTGCTAGGTTCCTAAAATCTCTCACCTACTCATTAAATAAATGCATCAGAACATTTGAGGTTTTATTGCTTATGATTTAAAAATCTATCTTGTATCACATATGGAATATGTATATACATGCACGTATAAACACACATATATGGTCAAATCTGCGTTTCGCATCAAACATCTACTGTATGTTTCACTAGGGAGACAAGACCCATGTGCTTTGCAGAAGCTTTTAAAGCTGTTTCATTTATTTTATTAGCCTTTAATGAATGTAATTAGAACCCAAGTAATTAAATGCAATTGTGCTCAGTATGTTCCTGTTGTAAATTGCCCTAAACAATGTGCATCGTGTGAACAAATTTGTGGGATTAATCGAGGATAGATAATGTTTTTGGATAGTATTTCACACTAAACGGCCGCAGAGAGAAACAAAGAAGCTGGCGCAGTGTCATTAATCTTAGTCAACTGGCAGCTCTGGTGTAATTTGCATGACTTAGGCAGTGACACAGGATGATGCTTGCTTGGGATGGGTGTTAGATCACTATGATACGTATGTATTTATTCCCCTTTAGTCTCCTGATTTATAAGCAGAAAGAACTTTGCATGTGGAAATGGATAAAACAACAATATTAATGGAAGGAATTGTAGATTACCCAAATTTTTACTGGCAATATATGTGCTTCTTTGTTTTCATATAGAGTATTCCTGTTTTACGTATGTTAAAAAGATAACTGTGAATCCCTGTCAAGACACACACACACACACACACACACACACACACACACACACACACAGGCAGATATATTGTGACTGGGTAGTGGGATACCAGTGGAAGCAGTTTGGTCTTTTCCCCTCCTCCTTCTTTATCTAATACACATTAATTCATTGCTTTAGGAACCTATCCCTTTTGTGAGAGGCATTTTTGAATCACATTACAGAAACCCTTCAGACTCCACTTAGGACAGTGTCATTTGGAAATAAGCACTTGGGAACACTGGTAACAAATGCAAAGGTTTTCCATTTTCATCATAAAATGTGCAATGCAACTCTAAATTACAGAAACAATCCGATAAGACATTCTAAGAAAAACAATCAAATTGAGCTTCAAATGTCATAATAGATGACAAGCAAAAAGTAAGTGAATTTGGGGAGTTTTCAACTGAAATGGCCTTGCCCTTGTGACCTAACGGACATGTGACTCTCAGCTTGCACAAGTGTGTCTGACATTTGTGAGCAGTTGGCTCGGGCCATTGTGTTCTTTTTCTTCTGAGGGAGATGAAGTTGTTTTCAAAATTGCCTATATTGAATCCAAAAAATATTGAGGACAGCACATAAAGCTATATTGTCTCAAATATAGTGATTATGTACAATCTCTAATTATTTGAGAGGAAATCTTATATACAAAAAGGTGTTCAACTAAAGTATGAATGTATTTGTTAATCAAACAACTCTGTTTCACATTAAATTTAGATTGAATTTTATGCAGTCTTTTCTTCAGTGTAAATGTTTTATTTTGATATTAATTTCTTCTAATTTAGAACATTACCTAGCTTATTCCTGTAAAGCTCAATTTAAACCATAAACATTAGTTTTACCTTCAGCAAAAGAGATTCCCATTGCCTTACTAATATATTTAAATATAACTTGTGGGACTACACAGCCAAGTTTTCTTTTCTCTCTTTCTCTCTCTTAAATCTGTGAAAGCATTATATGGGTCTGTGTGTGTATGTGTGAAAATATCTCATTTCGTAATCTTATTTCAAGAACAATTAAAACAACAGAACAATTAACAATTCATGAGCATAGCTGACTCCTATTAATATGCCATTGTCCCATACACTTGTACTCATCATTTAAAGACCCAAGACAATAGTGTCTCTTATGAGGTCAGGCATGGTGATGTTACACCTTTAAGACAGTGCTTAGAAGTGATCAGTTATTTCAAAAACTAACATGGCAGCAGAGTTATAGTTAAAATGATAAAAGACACTGTGAATTTTAAATATTCTGGAAATTTCTTGGAATGAGAAGAAATGTGAGAACACTCTAATATTTGTGTTGGTATTATGGCTGCAGACTAGTTGGGCATTGGGTCAGGGATGTGTTGCCTAAGTCATCAACTCTTCTTTCTATGAATATTATAGTCACAGGAGGGCCATTTTATTTAATAGTTTGAAAAGCAGTCTTTCTAAGCTTAGCATAAGTATTATTTTTAAAAGGCTGTAACCTGGAAGATTCTCAACTGGGCATTGTAATCAATCATCACACAATTCAGTCTGTGTGTTGTCTGAGTGATCACTACTATTTCCATATGCTCTCTTGTCCAAGTCAAAAATACATGTGTGGCAGAAGTAATTTGTTCGGAGTACTCAGAGAGAATTTCTACTCAGTTGCACAGAGTAAATGAAAGTAATTTATTGAAGGCCTTTGCCCAGTATTATTTTGGTATGCAGTCCAAGACATGATTAGAAGAACCTATACATGCCAGATACGTCATTAATTGGTGTGTCAAGTCTTCAAGGGAATCATGATTGATGTTGCAGGGCTGCAGAATCTGACATCCTTGACAGCATTCAGTATCTTTTTGTACATATTGGAACATTCAACTTTCACATCTCTGCAGTAATGTATATATTATTAGCTGAAATCTTACAAATTGTTGTCTTTTTAACCTATGAGATGCTTCTGAAATTAAAACCTCAAAAGACTGCACATAGAATGTTCACACTAGGAAGAAAAAAAGATTTAATTTTGTGGTACTGAGGATTGAAACTAGGGAAACACTATCTTACTGAGTAACAATCCTATCCCTTTTTAAATTTTATTCTTAAAGTTTGAGACAGGGTCTTATTAAGTTGCTTATGCTGATCTTGTACTCGTGATCTTCCTACCTCTGCTCCCTGAGTAGATGGGATTAAAGGAATGTACTATTATGCCTGGCAAGTTTTTAAAAATCAGAGTCGCATTTTCCTTAAGATTCTAAAAGGGACTTACAAAACAGACATAATTAAAGTGATCAAAGTACCTATATCATACAACTCTTGTTAAGATATTGTGAAAAATAGAAACACCCTTAAGAATCCATGCATTATAAACAAGTGAGTTTGTATGAGTGATAATATTCAGAAAAGAATTGGTCTGAACTTGACCTTGTATTACTTGTGCTCTCACCAGCTCTTTAAACTTCCTGTCTCTTGGTATTCCCATCTACAAAATGAGTAAAAATCACTTTAAAAGAATTTAGGAGGATGGATTTAAGAAAGGCAATAAATTTCTGGAGGTCAGTGGTCAATGGATGAGTAGCATTCTTAGATGATATTTGAACAGAATCTCATAATATGTCCTTCTTGATGCTATCTTGGGGAAGGTACCTTGAACTAAGTATAAAAATCGGGTTCAAGTGCTAGCTTTCCTGTGTGCAATATGTGTGATCTTTACAACTCTGATATTTTCTTATCCCTTCTAAAGGAAGGTTAAGGATGAATCAAAGTTAGAATTTTTGGATGGGACATTACACTGGACTCAAAGCTTGAAGGCGGTATGAAAAGCAGACTCAGTCTGGCAGATGCCATTGGACTAGATGGCCAACTGACCACGTCCAACTGTGGCTTCAGGCCTGTGCAGGCAGTGTCGAGTAGCAGGAAGACAGTTCAGTAACATACATGCAGAACAAAGCATAACTACTTAGATTTTCTGAGTTCTAAGGGGAAATACTAGGTAGAAGTAAAGTTATATCCTAGGAGTTCCTTGTTTCAAATGGGAAAAATAAAAATTGGGTGGAGATGGAGGTGGTGGCAGACATGGTGTAGTTTTGTGCTGATGACCAAAGGCAGGAATAGAAGATCAGTGTCCATTTGGGTTTTATTTCCGCCAGGTGATTTAGACAGAGAAGACTGAAGATACCATCAAGCAAACAAGGCAGGGTCATTGTATTAGTAGCACCAGGGAGAGCTCCCAGGATTCCGTAATACTTTGAAGGCAAGAAATAAGCATCTTTCATTTATTTCATGGTTACTCTGGTCTTCTCCCACTAGACTCACCATTGACGCAAAGACTTTTTATTTGTGTAGTTTCCAGGTATATTAAAGAAAATCCTGACACAAGAAGACTTCATTAATTTAAGTGTACTTGGGTCCTGCATGAAATCAAGACCGCACCTTTGCAGCTGCCAATTCTGTGGCAGTCATTTTTTACAATCGTTTGGGAGTTGCTACTTCCAGGCCTCTTTAAACTTTTACATAATGTAGGTCTACCTTTGGTAAAAGATTAAATAGTTTGTTATTTAAAAATTAAAGTATTTTAGTGTTGTGAATCAACATTTTTAAAAAAGATTTGCCTGAGTAGGAGAGGTGTTTTTTTTGGATTAATTGTTCTGACTTTGCATGAGCTTGCCACAAACAGAAGGTTACTTCGTAGTCGGCAGGTCTTTCTTCTTGCAGAGTTCTCTTTTCCTGACTTACTCAGCAGTTCTGCTTTTCCTTTTATCATGCATTGTATCTTGGATTTGATTTTAAGCTATGCTCTTTTTAAGTATTCAAGTTCCTTAAAGCTCTTAAAATTATTTTTGTTTTCTTTCAGTGTCTCTTCCTGGTGATGTTTTTTCATCCCCAATCATCAAGTGCTTCTTTTAAAAAAATGTATCTCCAGCTCAAACTTCTCATCTTATCAAACTGTCTACCTTGTTCTTGTGAGTTGTTGTATCAAAAGCATCCCAAGCTGAACTATCCAAGACAATTCAGAATCCAGCCCTCAGGCCTGGACCTGTTCCTTCTCTAGGGTCTCCTTGTACTTGAGACTACGGCCATGAAAAACCACAGGTCACCCTTAACTCCTCAATTTCCTTTACCCCCATAACCGATTCATCTCTGCTTTCTGTCAATTAGATCTGCTAAACATTTCCTCCTCTTCTTGCTCTTTCTATTATCAACCTCCAGATAGTTCTGGTATTCACTTTGCCAGCCTGTGTTTCTACCCTCACATCTTATAAAATAATGATTATTCTTCCATATCACAGTCAGAATGACCTTTTAAAAGCACACATCTTCTCAGGATTTTACTCTGCACATACCTATTAATAGTTTTTCACTGTTTTTGAGATGACCAGTATCCTGAGTAGTGTTTACAAGATGCTGTGTGATCTGTTACCAACCTATACTTCTAGCCTCATCTGGTAGCATCTGTCTCCAGTCTTGCACACAACTCAAACTGTATTTTTTATGCTTAAAAGTTGTGTTTTTTCATATGCATCAGGATGTTCTTGAGAATAAAATTTATTCATACTCCACTACACTCTTTGCCTAATTGTTTCTCACTCATTCTTAAAATCTCAGCTTAAATAACATTTTCTTGTGGAAGTCTCTTTTGACACCTGGAATAGGACTAATTTCTCTACATTGTAAATTCTTAGATATTGTGCACCGTATCTATTTGGCTTATATGTTGTATTTCTAGAAAGAATAAAAGTCACTGTCACAAAGCAGCTTACAATGAGGACTGGGAGTTCTAAGGGGAAATGCTAGGCAGAAGTAAAGTTATATCCTAGGAATTTCTTGTTTCGAATGGAAGAAAGAAATACCCAGTGAGAAGGTGAAAGTTATATCCAGATTATTTTTTTCATGATTGCTTTAATCTTATAGATCAAAAGAATGATTTTCTCACACCAGAGAAGCAATGCAATGTTTAAACATGTGTGCCCAATTTATTTCACTTAAGAGTATAATTTCAATGTGCATCCATCTACCTAGAAATGTTTCAAGTTTATCCTTTTTAATGGCAGAGTAGCATTTCACTGTATAAAAAGGCTTATCTTCTTTATTCATTCATCGGTTGATAGGCATTTGGGCTGATTCCAAGATTTAGCTATTACAAATGATGCCATTGTAAACATGGGAGTGCATATATCACTGTGGTCAATGCTTTTAATTCCTTCGGGAATATCCCAAGAAGGTTGATAGCTGAGTCAAATGGACCTCTAGTTTTAGTTTTTTGAGGAATGCCCACACTAACTTCCAGAGTGGTTGTACCAGTCTACATTCCCACCAAGGGAGGAGAAAGATCCCTTTATCTCCACAGCCCCGTCAGCGTTTGTTATTGGTTGATTTCTCGATAATAGCCGTTCTTTCTGGAGTGAAGTGTGAGAATCCAAGAAGACCAAAATGTATCACAGATATTGGTAAACAGGAAGAAAATGTTCAAATGAGAAGGGGGAGGGGAGAGGAAGCAAAGGAAAAGAAAGAAGAGAGTAGAAGAGAAAAAATAGAACCAAAGTTTTTATAAATAAGGTGGGGGAGAGAGGTTGACGGGAGGGGAGAGGATTATGGGAAAAAGAAGAATCAAGATATATTATGTGCAGGTCCAAATTCTGCTTGATAAATGTGATCATTATGTATATCAAAAGCACACCAATAAAATTATTTAAAAATAAGTAAATGAAAGCTAGGAAACTCAAATCACCTTCAGAGCTTTAAAGGAGGAGGAATCTCAAAAGGGACAAGAATGAAGGATTGACTAGAATGAAAAATCTTTGGAAACCAAAAGACCTAGAGTTGGACTGTTTTAAATTTATCATCATTTTTAACATTAGAAATATTAAAACAATGTCAATGCATATATTAGCATCTGTAGCAGCACTTATCCTAAATAACTTTTATACTATTCATGTTTTCCAACATCCTGCAAAGAATTCACCCTAAATGACAAATTTTTGCAAAAAAGAATGATTTTCTTCCCACAAGGTTTATATCTTTTCCTTATTTTCCTTTTTCTTTTACTCTTTCTGTTTCTATACCTTACAGACACTTTTCTTTCAGTTAGCATGTGGATATACATGTGCTTTGGTGTCTTAATCCAGCAATAGCTCTTAAATTTTAGACATTGCATCAAAGATTTCCTCTCAGTTATTATTTTGCACATTTTGAACCATCTTCCCATACAAGTTATGTTTAAGTCATTAAAAACACACTTGCACTCATCTTTCACCCCATAGTACACTTGTTAAATTCATTTAACTGCCTCTAACACATTCATCCCTACTGAAAGTTGTGTGGGATTATCAGAGATAGTCACTTGAGCAAGTACATTTCTGACTAGTTATTTCGTGCCCAACATCTTGAATAGATGGATGCTGCTTTTGCTGAAAGGCTGTGGTATTTGGTGAAAGAATTTCAGTTTTGTACTAGACCATGCCAGACAGCAGGTGGCATGGGTCATCACAAAATTTATCTCTGACTCTGTTTCATTGTTTGCTCACATCATCATAATATTTGTGAAATGGTTCACCATTATGCTCATTTTTTGTTTCATTATAAAACTTGTAGAGCGCTATGATGTTCACACAGCAACTATTCCTTCTTTGCATTTTTATGGGAACAATTCCTACTCCATCTTTTTTTTTTCTTTTCCTTGTCAAGAGTTTGAATTTGCTTTGTAATAGGTAAATATCTGTTTACCCATTCATCCATCCACCCGTTTGTCTATCGCCTGCTATCTCCACTGCCATTCATTTAGGGAATCTCCAGCTTGTTTCTCACTCTTCTTTTGTATAGAACAGACATTATATCCATCCCAAAGGTGAGTGTAGTCTAAAGGAATCAACAGGTGGGTTCTATGCCCCTAAACTCAGCAATTAATCCAAACTGGTTACAAAACTCAATTCTAAACAATCATGATCATCCTAGAATTTTTATTTTTAAAAATTTAGGAGGAATAGACTGTGCGCATGTGCGTGTATGTGTGTCTATGTGTTTGTGTGTGTGTGTTTAAGAAGATTGTTCAGAACAGGGAATTTGCACTTGGGAGTTGCTAAAGTTACCTTGTTACCTCAATAGTAGAGTATGCCCAAGGATGGAGTCAAAACAGAAAAAGGCAATGCCAAGAGAGGGTGTGAACACAAGTCCTGATTTTTGTCTGATGGGGATCTGTTTGCACCTGAGCCAGCTTTACCTCTGGAATTTCAGTATATATGTTTGTGGCTTAGCAAGTTTTAATTTCTCCCATTGTAAGCAAGAGTGGTGGCAGGTAGTTTCCTTTATTTATTTATGTTTATTAAGTTGATGTGTTTGCTTTCTTAAGGGTACCAAAGGAGAACATATGTCCTGGCTGTCAAGTCTGCCATAGGCGACCGTAAGTGCCCTAAAAGATTGTCTAGACATAGGCATTTGTTGACACAGTGTTGACCCTTGAGACAGCAAGCATCTGATCAAGCGTCATTCCAAATGGACCTTTCAAGTCCTTATCAATTCTGAAGAAACTATGATGCCAAGGGTTGAACTGCTGCATTCTTATATATTAAAGTATTTGGATGGATGGCTTTAGAGTATCACTAGGAAGAGAAAACTAAAGTGTATCATATTGTAAAATTTCTGGAGTTTCATTTCATTTTACCTTAGTTTATTTCAATAGTGATGCAATTTTCTTCTTAATGTCCTTCTTCCTCTTTGCTTGGGCAGTTCAAATGGTCGAGATCTTATCCAGATGTGTACCAGTATCATTTACGGGAATATCAGGGGTACCTATGGGGTGCAGTTGAATCCATAGTCCATGGATTTATAGAACATTGCTTAAATACATGTATTTTCTTGTAAGAAATTTCAAATCATAAAGAGTATCATCATGATATAGCACCTTTATTTACTATTGCAAGGGTATCTTTTTATTTTGCATTTAAAATTCATACATGCTTATTAAAACTAAACCTTTATAATCTTATTACCTAAAGATATCCACTCTTGGAATCTTTTTGCTGACTTTAACCCAGGCTTGTTTTCTTTTTCTCTTGTTTTCTATTAGAATGAAGGCATTCATATTTTATTGTGCATGTGGTTTTTCTTTCTTTTCATATGTAACATTTTATTAGAAATATTTTCCCAGATCATTACAAGCGATTCAGCATTCTAATGACTTTATAATTTCCCCTTCTTTGTGTGTCCCACATGTGTCTGACCATTATTATTGCATACCACCTCCCATACTTAGTTCTCAACTTATTTTAAGAGGCAGTTGTCAGCCATACGTTTGTAATTATTCTTTTTAAGTAATTAAATTTGTGCTTAGGAGTTTAAAAAGATATTCATATTTCATTAGAATTGCTTTCCTGAGCATTCACTTGTTATTATTTTATTCAGCCCTACTTTTGAATGCCTACTATGGGCAAAGCATCCTGTTCATTGACATATTTTATAGACCAAGAAAATTATACTTTAGAGAACATTCGTATAATGATAGCTAAATTTCACACATGCAAAATTACAAAAAGCTGTGTAAAGATTCAAGGGTCTTTGAAGCCATCTTTGGTTCCACTTACTTGTCATTATTTAATCAGAAAGGAGCCTTATTGGGACGCATATGGTGTAAATAGTTCAAAAGATATTTGGATGTCTTCATGACAGAGGGTTTTCTTACATTTCAGTCCTTAAAATGTTGCATTTTATTTTTCCGCAGCTATGCACATTTTTTAGAGGCAGAATGTCATTTTCCTTAAGCCAGAAATTAACTGATCTTCTTTGCTTTTCATGGGAAAGTTTTCCTTTATATAGAATTCTTCTGATTTGAAATAATACTTTCATAAAAGCAGCGTGCACGTTTGTAGGCCCCATCACACAAGAGAGAACTCATCTCTTTTGCTGACTTGAATGGAATTGAACTTTAAAAGACAGGTCCGTGCACAACCTGGAAATCTCAACATACTGAATGAAACCAAAGTCTTGCTTATTCTACCAAATTTTTGCTGAAGAGACTCAACTGGGGGATGAAAGATTACAACAAAGAACACTTAAACTCAGAGAAATACCGAGGTCTCTTACACTCATTGAAGGTAAGTGAAATTCAGTTGATTTCATTCTAATAGGGCTTTTATTACCTCTTTATGATCCTAAATTCTAAATTTTATTGTTTGAGGTTTGATACATTCTCAGACTATCATCATATTTTCTTTCCCCTAAAATGTTTCTTTTGTATATTATTTGAAGACTCATGAATTATAGATATAAAACTGAAACTTAACAGGCGTGACAAACTCCTTAATACCACAAGGGAATTTTTTTACTACTTTGAAACTTTATTATAAAGAATTTCTTTCTTTTTCATCTGTCTTAGTGAGGTGAAAATGTATACAAAACTCTGCACTGCTGCTAAATTAACATTTATTAATAGAAAAAAACATTTTCTCATTTTCTCTCATCCCTTTAAATTTTTTCTCTTGAATTTACAATGAGGTGTTTAAAATAAGTATTTATCTCTATCTCTGTAGCTATGTCTGTTACCTATCTATCTATCTACCTATCTATCTATGTCTTCTATATTGGGGGATGTATACTTTCTTCACCGACTGGCTTTATGACTTTGTTCAAATCAATTAATCACACCATGCTTGATGTTATTCGAATAAAGGAAATTCTAGTTTTACAGAGACCTCAAGCCTTTCCTTAGGATCATAATATAACATTATATTATATTAATTACAGATTTAATGTAATAATTATATAGAATATATTCTTCAGTGTGGATAACTTAATTTTTTATGATACTAAATATCAATAATTTATAACATGGCTATCCTTCCTTTCTTCCTTCCTCCCATCCTTCCTTCCTTCCTTCCACAACTATTTATTAAGTGCCTTTATACCTTAGCATCTGGCTCAAAACTCAATGAAGAACAAAATTGTTCTGAGCTCATGTGGGGAGTGCAGTAGAGGAGGAAACAGCCAACAATTTTTTTATTCATCTATTAGAATCATTATTATACAAATTAGAATCATTATTATATAAAAATCTTTTAGATTAGAATCATTATTATATAAAAAGGGCACACTTCTGTGAGAGCACATAACTAAAGAACATGGCCTAGACTTGAAGTTCAGGAGAAGTTCCCCCAAAAGGTGATGTTAGAGGTGAAGTTGTAAGGGTAAACAGAAGTGGCCTGCGTCTTTGCTTTCATAGTGCTGTCCACAAACCAATAGCAATGTCACAAGATACCTTTGTAGGGATTCAGAACTTCTGCCTCTGTCCTGGACCTACTAAATCAGAATATGCATTTAAACAAGATCCCTGGGGGATTCTTTTGAACATTAAAGTCTGAGGGCACTATTCTAAGGGACAGGCTGGGACAGGACAAAGGGAATAATGTGTTCAAAAGCTCTGTGGGAGAGAGGAGTATTGAGAATCTGAAATACAGCAATGTAACTGGAGTTTAGTAAAAGGAAAGGGTAAATGATGTAAGAATTTAGTGGATATCTATGTACTTTGGGCCACTGAATCAGGGTTTGTAAGTCTGATAGACAGCAGATCTTTGTCTATTTCTGAGCAGAGACAAACATCATCAGATTTGTATTTGAGAAATATTCTTGCAGTGTGAAGATCAAATAGAGCACATTTAGAGTAGAAGCAGGGGACCATTTAGGTGGCTGTTATGGAGTCTAGATGAAAGATGATAATGTGCAGGCAACAAGTAAAGATGCTTGAAAGATACTTAGGGGTTTAAATTTATTGGCTTGATAATGGATTTAATATGCAGGGGGTAGAGTGATAGGTCAAAGACTATTCCTCAATTCCAAACTTACCCCTTCTGAATGGATAAAATTGCCAAGATAAGGAATCCCTGGCAATAGGATGTAGAAAGGAGATAATTATCTGAGTCTTAGACATATTGAATTTCAGGTCTTTGAGGTAGTGGCAATGTTAATCATACTTAGAACAGTGGGGTCTGAATAGGTCTAGATTAGAAACATAAATTTGGGGATTGAGATTCAATAGCATATTGGACAGTTTTTCAGGGAATATGCAAAGACAATTTTTATAATCCCATCTCTATTGTTGAATT
>RJWT010029625.1:0-14867 GCA_004365215.1 Cuniculus paca | reverse complement strand
TGGGCATTCAGTGGATCTTTGTTGAATGAATAAATGTTAATAGGCATAGTAATATGTTAGATCTTTGCCCTGATGAATAATAATAGTTTTCACATACATACTTACTCATTGTAAAACACATAAAGTGAAAGTGCCATTTTGTTTTGTATTTTTATAGCTGGTTTTTCACACACTGCAGTTGTTGGCATTTGCAGCCCTTGCCATTTTGATTTTGAGGCTGAAGCTGTTTTTGACCCCGCACATGTGCATTATGGCTTCTTTGATCTGCTCTCGACGGGTAAGGTGTCCATTGTCATACACTAGACTGTGATCACTTAGCAAGTGCACTATGGTTGCTGGGGTTTTGTTGAGTAATCCAAAACAAAAGTACTAAGTGTTTTTAAGTTAGCTAACCTCAATTGTTTAAAATGATAGTGCATGACTCACTCTCGAGTATGCAAAGTGACATCAGGTGGCTTTGAAAATAATTCCTAGAATATAGCCGACGTTTCTATGATAAGTAAAGAGGCACCTTCCCCTCTGTTAGTGTCCTGTCCACAAATGCAGTCTCCAAACCTCCAGAGCCACCTTGCGGTATTCGCTCAGTACTGAGCAGATGCTGAGGAGTTGCTCTGGAATAGTCCTGCGTGGCTCAGAGAATCTAAAGACAAGCTGTCAATTCTGCGGTTCTCTTACTGTATCTAATGTACAAAATATCTAGATAAGTTAGCTAGAATTGTGTTGTCTCTATGAGCACCTAAATTTTCATTATGAGTGTGTCTGAAAATATCACATGCCTGTTTTCCTGAGAGGAAACATACATATCAATTCTCATAGATTTTTCCTAGTTAATCAAGATGTTCATAAAAGGTAACCACATGTTAAGGGATTGGTTCTAGGATATTTCAAAATTGTGATACACTATTCTTATCTGCTGATTGTAAATTGGTGCCAGAAGAATTAGATACTCCTTATGTAATTATTTTGGGAAGAGGAAAAGCTCCATTTCTCCTGGACCCAGTAATCCAAACATATTTGTTGTTCTTAAGCAGTATCATTGTTACTAATACTAATTATGTGTTTGGTTTGCTGATAGCAAAACATAATATGCTTTGGCTTTAGTAGTAAGGTTAGGTATTTATATGTGACTTTATCATATTCTTTGTATAAGAATTATAAATAAATTTTTTTATCTATTTCAGTTGTTTGGCTGGCTTTTTCGTAGATTTCGTTTTGAGAGTGTTGTCTTTGGCATTCTAGCAGTGATGTCAATACAAGGGTGTGCAAACCTACATAATCAGTGGAGCATAAGAGGGGAGTTTACTAATTTGCCTCAGGAAGAACTTATACAGTGGATCAAATACAATACCAGACCAGGTATGCAGCTGTTTAGTTATCTGTATCCTCACTTTTCCACATACATACATGTAATTCTAACCATTTAGCATTCTATACATGTGTGTCTGTGTGTGTAGTCACAGTTACAGGAGTTAACTTGCAACTTCTTGAGTTTACAGTGGAGTGGAAGCAATATACTTTAAGAGCAAAGTGTGCTTCAGATTTGAATGGTGATCTTTCTTAGTCTAGGCCTGATAGTCTGTTCTGCTATTGTGTTGCTGGCATTTCACAGATACTTTAATTTGTGTTTTCCTTCAAAGTTAACATTGAGAATACTTGGTAATACTTGAAAGTAAACATTCAGTTGTTTTGGTAGACCTGAATAACATGCTTTGTTTTTATTACTGATTTTATTGTGCTGATTAAAAATGATCATATCTCCTGCCTGGGCTCCACCCATTCACCCCAGAGCAGCATAGCAGCTGCTGCTCTGGGCCTGGCATGAGTTGAAGGCATGCACAGTGAATTCCACCTAGCTGTACAGCTGGGGACCTCACCAGCAGACCGGTAGGGACGTGCGCCCATTCCACCATCAGCCGAGGATATTCGGAGCATCCGTGAGGTCCTGCCTGGGCTTCACCCAGACACCGCCCAGCAACAGAACAGCCACAGTGGTAGTCTTGGCTGGTGCTGAAGGCATGCACCATGTATTTCACCTAGCCTTGGAGCCTCAACCATACACGTTGGATTCACCTGCCACAGTGGAATACAAGAAAATGACAAAATGAACAAGGAAAATGCGATCTTGTACCTCCAGTCCTTCCCAAACAAGCCAAAGAGACACAGACATAGAAGAAAGTATAAGCCACACACCTGAAACAATAGCAACTGAAGTTAAGAAACAACTCCATGAAGCTTTAAAGGAACTGAGATTAGAAATGATTTCCCAGGTAAAACAAGAGATGAGAAATTTAATGAAAGAAATGCTAAGCACATCTAAATACGATATTGTCGGAAAAATAGAGGAGCACTGCAAAAGGATAGAAACCTTGAATGAAGAATACAAGAAAGAATTAGAATACATGAAACAGATTCAAAGAGATATCCAGGAAATCAAGAATGCCATTGAAAGCTGGCAAAGCCACCTCAATGAATGTGAAAATAGACTTTCAGACCTCGAAGACATGATTGCAGCTAGTGAGGAAGAAAGGAAACATCTTTTAAAAATAACAAGGAATCAGGAAATAGCAATTCAGCAGTTGGAAGGTGACACAAAGAAAAACAATATAAGCCTGACAGATGTAAATGAAAAAGAAGGAGAAAACACAAATGATATAAAAACACTAAAGAAGTAATAGCTCAAATTTCCCAAACATGGGAAAGGAAACTGACATACAGATAAGTGAAGCATATAGAACTCCAACTATCCATAACCAAAACAAATCAACACTCAGACATATAATTATCAGCATTCCAGAAATTCAACATAAGAACAGAATATTAAAAGCTGTTAGAGAAAAGAAGCAAATCATCTATAAAGGAAAGCCCATCAGAATCGCAGCAGACTTCTCAACACAAACGATCAAGTCAAGAAGAGCGTGGAGTGAAGTATTTCAAGTCCTAAAGGAAAACAACTTCGAACCCAGACTGATGTACCCTGCAAAACTATCCTTCAAAATCAGTGGAGAAATAAGACACCTCCATGACAAAGAGCAGCTGAAGAACTTCATGACCACCAAACCAACCCTGCAAAGAATACTGAAAGATAGTCTAGATAGACATGAAAATAGCTATGACATCAAAAACATCAACAGAAGAAGAACACCAAGCAGGGCAAACAATTAAGTAGAGGGAAAAGGTAAAGAAACCACTGCAGAAAGATAACATGACTAAAACAAGCCAGTATATACCAGTTATAACCATTAATGGAAATGGCCTCAATTCACCAATCAAAAGAAACAGACTGGATCAAGAACCTTACCAAACAGAATGGATCAAGAAACAACATCCAACCATATACTATCTACAAGAAACCCATCTAGCCCAAAAGGAAATTCATAGACTGAAAGTCAAATGATGGAAAACAATACTCCATGCAACAGGAACCCAAAAAAAAAGCAGGTTTAGCTAGTCTGTGCACAGACGATGTGAACTTCAAACAAATAATGGTCAAAAGAGATAAAGAAAGTCACTACATACTGGTTAGGGGAAAACTCCAAGACAAAGAAATAACAGTGTTAAATATATATGCAAGAAATATGGGAGCACCCAACTATATGAAACAAATATTAATGGAAATGAAAAATCAAATAAGCAATAACACAATTATAACGAGAGACCATAACACACCCTTGAAACAAAGAGACAGAACAACTAGATAGAAAATCATCAAAGAAATAACAGAACTGAATCAAACCTGTGAACAAATGGACCTGGTAGACATTTACAGAATTTTCCACGCAACATCAGAGTATACATTTTTCTCAGCTTCACATGGTACATTCTCTAGAATAGACCATAAGTCAGCCCATAGAACATGCTTAAGTAAATGTAAAACAGTTGAAATTGTCCCATGCATACTATCTGATCACAGTGCCATCAAACTGGAAATTAATGACAAAAGAAACTGCAGAAACTGTGTAAACACATGGAAGTTAAATAATACACTCCTGAGCAATCAGTGGGTCACAGAGGAAATTAAAGAAGAAATTAAACAATATCTACAAGCAAATGAAAATACAAACACAACTTACTAGAATCTGTGGGATGCAATGAAAGCAGTCCTCAGAGCAAAATTTATTGCATTGAATTCCCACATCCAGAAAATGGAATGAACGCAAATAAAGAATCTGATGTTACACCTCAAACATCTAGAAAAAGAAGATTAAGCCCAACCAAAAGCCAAAAGAAGGGAGGAAATTATAAAGATCAGGGCATAAATTAATGCAGTTGAGACTAAGAAAACAATACAAAGAATCAACGAATCAAAGATCTGGTTCTTTGAAAGAATAAATAAAATTGAGAAGCCCCTAGCCAACCTTATTAAAAAAAGGAAAGAGAAAACTCAAATCCATGCAATAAGGAATGCAAAGGGTGAAATCACTACAGACCCTGTGGAAATACAGAAGATCATCCATACCTATGTCGAAACTCTTTACTTTCATAGGTTCAATAACACCGAAGAAATGGACAGATTTCTAGAAACATGTCAATTACCAAAACTGGACCACGAAGAGGTAAAACTACTGAATAACCCAATTTCAGTTAAGGAAATTGAAAATGTAATTAGAACCTTACCAACCAAGAAAAGTCCAAGTTCTGATGGATTCACAGCTGAATTCTACAAGAAATTGAAGAAAGACTTAATGCCAACATTCCTCAAACTCTTTAATGAAATTGAAAGGGAAGGAAGTCTCCCTAAATCATTCCTGGAAGCAAGTATTACCCTAATAACAAAACCAGAGAAAGACCCATCCAAAAAAGAGAACTACAGGCCAATCTCCCTAATGAACATTGATGCAAAAATTCTCAGTAAAATACTAGCAAACAGAATGCAGCAATTCATGAAGAAGATTATATATCATGACCAAGTGGGATTCATCCCAGGACTGCAAGGATGGCTCAACATACGCAAATCAAAAATGTAATACACCATATCAATAGAGCCAATGACAAGAACTACATGGTCATTTCAATAGATGCAGAAAAAGCTTTTGATAAAGTCCAACATTCATACATGATAAGAACCCTACAGAAAATTGGAATAGACGGCCTTTAGCTCAATCTGATAAAAGTTATCTATGACAAACCAACAGCCACTATCACATTAAATGGTCAAAAATGAAAGCTTTCACTCTAACATTGGGAACAAGACAAGGATGTCCATTATCACTGCTCCTATTCAATATAGTGCTGGAAATATTAGCCAGAGCAATTAGAGAAGAGAAAGAAAAGGAATAAGGATAGAAAATGAAGAAGTTAAATTATCACTATTTGCAAATGACATGATACTCTACATAGAAGACCCACAAAACTCCATAGAAAGACTTCTGGATATCATAACCAAATTCAGTAATGTAGCTGGATACAAAGTCCATACTCAGAAATCAGTAGCATTACTGTGCACAAACAGCAAACTCAGAGACAAACAAGAGAAACCACACCCTTTACAATAGTATCCAAAAAAATGAAATACTTAGGAATCAACCTAACAAAGGAAGCAAAAGATCTATTCAATGAAAATTACAGTACTCTGAAAAAAAGAAATTGAAGAGGATCTCAGAAAATGGAAAGACATTCCATGCTCATGGATAGGAAGAACAAACATTGTGAAAATGGCCATTCTCCCAAAATTATTATACAGATTTAATGCAATGCCCATCAAAATACCATTAGCATACCTCACAGATCTAGAGAAATCATTCTTAATATTCATCTGGAACCAGAAGAGACCTAGAATAGCAAAGGCATTTCTGGGCAACAGGGACAGGGCAGGATGCATCACAATCCCATACTTGAAATTATACTACAAAGCTACTGTAATAAAATCAGTATGGTACTAGAATCAAAAGAGACCTGAGGATCAGTGGAATAGATTAGAAGATACAACCCGAAGTACAAACACACTCTCAGCCACCTTATCTTTGACAGAGGGGCCAAACATGTTCACTGGAAGAAAGATAACCTCTTTAATAAATGGTGGTGGAAAAACTGGCTTTCCATATGCTGAAAACTAAAACTAGACCCAAGCCTATCACCATGCACTAAAGTCAAAATGGATCAAAGGCCTAAATATTAAAACAGAAACACTAAATCTGCTGGAAAACAAAGTAGGTAGAAATCTTGAAGACAGGGGTAGGTGGAGAATTCATGAATGAAAGTAAAACTGCACGGGAAACACTTCCCAGAATCAACAACTGGGATCTTGTCTTGTTAAAAAAAAGTTTTTGCATGTCAAAAGAAATCTCCAACAGAGTGAATAGGAAACCCAAAAATTTTGAAAAAGTCTTAGTCAACTGTCCTTCAGACAAAGGTCTACTATCTAGAGCATATAAAGAATTAAAAAATATCAGGCCCTCGAAATTCAAAGACCCAATCCAAAAATGGGCATCTGAGATGAAAACATACTTCTCAGTTGAACAATACGAATGGCAAATAAATACATGTAAAAATGTTCAGCATCATTGGTCATTAGAGAAATTCAAATTAAAACAACTCTGAGATTTCATCTCACTCCAGAAAGAATGGCCAAGATCAAGAAAACCACCAACAACAAATGTTGGAGAGACTGTGGGGAAAAAGGAACCCTTCTCCACTGTTGGTGGGAGTTTAGAGTGGTGCAGCCACTGTGGAAATCAGTCTGGAGGTTCCTCAAAAAGCTGGGATTGGAAGTCCCATTTGACCCAGCTATCTCACTTCTGGGCATATTCCCAGAAGAAGTGAAATCATCATACCACAGTGATATATGTGCACCCATGTTTATAGTAGCTCTATTTGTATAGCCAAATCTTGGAAACAACCCAAATGCCCATCAATTGAGGAATGGATAAAAAAGATGTGATACTTTTATGCAGTGGAGTACTAGTCAGCTATAAAGAAGGATCACATTGAGGCTTTTATAGGTAAATGGATGCAACTTGAGACCATACTCATAAGTGAAATAAACCAAACTCACATGTGTAAACACCACATAGTCTCCCTAGTGTAAGAAACTGAAAGACTCAGTAAGATACAAAATTCCCAATAAATATGGGGGAAAGGTTCTGAAGTCCAGTGGGGCTTTTATTCTTTGATTTGATTGGTTTAGGTCTCTTTTATCTACTATTTGATTACAATATGTCAGCAGATAGGAACAGCTCTTTTGAAGAAAACCGGACATTAAGGTAGCTGTTGTTGGTTTCTTGTTGTCTGATTTGAAGGCCTGCAATGCTTTCACTCTTTTGTTTTATCTGGTTTTATATTATTTTGTTTGTTTGAGTTTGTTTTCTGTGAATGTATGAACAACCATTTCAAAGAAGGCAAGAGACACTAGGGTAGCCATTGTTAATCTCCTATTGTTATGTTTTGAAGACCTGTATTGCTTGCAGTGTTCTGCTCTGAAATGCTATATTGTATTTGACTCTATTCTGTTTTGTCTTGTTGTGTTTTGTTTTGTTTTGTTTTGTTTTGTTCTATTCTCTTTAGAATTAAAAAAAAGATCATATCTTTCCTAATTATGTGATCATGTATCGCACAAAAATGTTAGAAAGTAAGCATTTGGTTTCTTGGTCTTCCAACAAACAAAACTGAGACTGACGTTAGGTGGTAGATTTTGATATATTCCTAGTTATGACCAACTGCATACATGCCACTCAAAAAGCACCACTAATAAGTAATGAACTGGCACAATGAGATATATAAATGACCTAGACTCAGACAGCATTGAAGAGAACATAACGATGAGTATTTTCAGACCATTCGAGGAGAGACTGAAGTATTCTCCTCAGGCACATCCACAAGACCATACTCTTTACAACACAAGAGAGAACACACCGTGAGACTTGCCTTTCATTGCAATCTCTCATTTCCTAATATTGAAAATGCTTTACCTTCACAAGCTATGAAATATCCCCTTCTCTCTGTTCACATGCTCACACATGACAGGAGGCTGCCATCAAGAGGCTCACAGGCTGAGCTGCGTGTCCTTTATCTGTGCAGTCTTGCACCTGCACATTACTGTCTGTTTCTTCACCTGCACAGCAAGGGAAGTGCAGCTCCCCTCACGGAGGTGTGCAAGTAGAATCACTTAATCCTTGTGAAAATATTGAGCATAGTCCCTGTGCCAGTGCAACAAAAGTTAGCTATTAGCATAGCAGGCAAGAGTAAATCCTGAGTGAATAAAAAGAATGATGTCAGTGATTGTTTTCCAGGAAGTGAATCTAGGGCTTTGTATATGCAACACAAGGGCTCTACCACTGCCCTTCACCCAAATCCCTGTGGTTATTATTTACGTATGCTTCACCTTTCTTTCTTAACTTGAATTCAAATACTATGGATAAGTTTAACTTTTGGTTTTCATGTTTTTCAGATGCTGTTTTTGCAGGCACTATGCAGACAATGGCGAGTATCAAGCTGTCCACACTGCACCCCATTGTGAACCACCCACACTACGAGGACGCAGACTTGAGGTTGGCAACCACTGGCTGTCTCCCCCTGACTCATGCTCTACCTGCTTCACCCTGACTCATGCTCTGCCTGCTGCTGGTTCTCAGGAACTGGGGGTATTTTTACACATACACATGCACACACATGCACATGTGCTCTCATCCTCGCATTCATCAGTTTGAAAAAAATCTGTAGTAATCATCCAGAATTCACAGTATAACCCTCTTTCCTCCAAAGTGGTTTTAATAAACCTCAGAAGAGCGAAAAAAGGAAAACTTATTTTTGCTTAGTGAAAGATGTGTCTCATATATGGCATGAGAAAGAGACAGAGAGAGAGAAAGAGAGAGCCTGTTCCAGGAAAATTCCTAAGTAGCAACAGGAGGAGACTGGATGACTCACAGCCTATGCTATAAACTCCACAAGGCCCTTTGCCTGATGGAAGAAATGTTCTAGATCTTACTGGTGCCCAATGACTTTTTAAAACAGAAAAGTAAAGTATATGAGATTTGCCATATTGCATACTTTGATGAAAATTTAAGGTATTTTGCTAGCTGAATGTGAAGGCTGTAGTTTACATTGAGGGCCAAAAGTTTTTTCTTTACATGGCTGCTTTTTAATACTTATTTTGATCATTCTGTTAATTGTCAGGGTAATCTTTTCATTTTTAGGTTTATTGTTAGAGGTAAATTTTTTCAAAGTTTTATGTATGGTTGTGGTGATTCGGCATCCCATATTGCTCCAAATCATAAGTAATATTTAATGTACAAGTGATCATTTATTCAAGATTTCATAAGAATTCTGGCTTAAGATCAAACTGTCTCCTGTACCATAGTTTAGTGAGCACTCGTGATTCTGTAAGATACTTTTCCTTTTTTATGTATATATTTTTTGTAACTTTAATTTTTTTTTTTCAGTGCTGGGGATTGAGCCTAGGGCCTTTTACATTCTAGGCAAGTATCTCCCACTGAGCCACATCCCCAGCACGTTGAGGTGCTTTTTTAACCTGCTCTGAATCTTAGCTGCTCACTGTGTACCTGTTGTATTTACTTTATTCAGCTTCAACTCATCTAGTTTTTTGAATTTCTATAGATGAAATTCTCTAGAGAAGTCTGTCTTTCACTATATTCAGTCTCTGTCAGAATGTGTTCCATGTGCAGATTAATAATTCAGTGGATTATGTGAAGCACAGTTTATATCCTGAGCTCTTATTCTGCTACCTAGTACAACTCTAGATGAGGCTGTATGCTAACAAGCAGAATATGCAAAGTTCAAACTGCTCTTAAGTTTTTGCATGTTCAAAATCAAAGGAGGAACATGGAAAGGGCTATCTCAAAAATAAGTTATATTATTTTCATGTATATCAATACTCCATCCAGTAAGGGTTGTAATTTCAAGTTGCTAGAAGTTTTCTTTAGTTCATTATCATTTATTCAAAATTCTACTCATAATTATTACTGTTTCAATTTAAAGGGCCCGAACAAAAATAGTTTATTCAGTGTATAGTCGAAAATCTGCGAAAGAAGTGAGAAATAAATTGTTGGCATTGCATGTGAACTATTATGTTTTAGAAGAAGCCTGGTGTCTTTGGAGGACCAGGTGGGTGTTAACACTGTGCATTATCATGTGTCATATTTTAATGCAACAAATGTTTTACGCTATTACAATAGTCCTGATTTTTCAAGACTTTATAATTCAATGAATTTCACTAAATTATTAACCTAATATTTTAGCTAAAAAGATAGGTAATTTAGATAAGATTATACTATCATTTAAGTAGAATGTAATTTAAAAATACATTTTTCATGCTAGAGTTAGCAGATAAGAACATTAGACCAGTTAAATTAATTGCATTCCATATGGCCAAAAAAGATGAAATATGGAAAACATTTTTTAAAGAGCTATATTGATCATCTCATTATGAAAAATCTGCGATGCAGAATATAGTGGATAAGTTTAAGGAGAGATACTAACAACAGATAAAACATGGAAGAATGAAATATTGGTGAATTTGAAGATGAAATAGTAGCAGGTACACAGAGCACTAGCAATCTGTGGGACAACTTCACACAATTTAATAAACCTGTAACAGAGGAGCACCTGTAAAGTGGGGAGAGGCAAATATTTGAAATAATAATAAATTTTCCTCAAATTCCAAAAGCTATAAACACATACATCTAAAAAAGACCATAAAGCCCAGAGACAAGAAATACGAAAAAATTACACCAAGGAACATAATTAAGTTTCTCAAACCAGTGATCAAAAGAAAAATCTTCAAAGCAACTAAAAAACAGTATATAGACAGTGGGACAGATATGGAATTTCCAGCTTACTTTTGCTAAGGAACAATTAAAAAAGGACAGTGGATTGTCTTTAAAGTACTAAAAGAAAAATAAGCTGCCTGTAATTCTGTGTGCAGTTGAAGTACATCCTAACCATGAAGGCGAAATGGACTTTCCTTAGCATGTTAGCGCTGAAAAAAACTTGTCATCAGCAGACCTGCACTATCAGAGATGCCAACTAAAGTCTTTTTGGCAGAAAGAAAATGACACAATACAGAAACAGGGATGAACATGAAGGCATGAACAGCCATGCAAATGGTACTACATAAGCCAGTATTAGAAGGGGTTTTTCTTGCATAAATCTTACAAAAGATAATCATCTAGACAAGCCATGCCTAGAATTCATTTGGAAATAGAAGAGACCTAGAATAGCAAAGGCAACCCTGGGAAACAAAGGCAGGGCAGGAGGCATCACAATCCCTGACTTGAAATCATACTACAAAGCTACTGTGATAAAAATCAGCATGGTACTGGCAAACAAAACAAGCAAAATAAAACAAAACAACAGACCTGAGGATCAGTGGAACAGATTAGAAGATGCAAATACAACTACAAAGACACTAAGCCACCTTATCTTTGACAAAGGGGCCAACGTGTTCACTGGAAGAAAGATAGCCTCTTTAATAAGTGGTGCTCTTTAATAAATGGCTTTCCACATGCTAAAGACTAAAACTAGACCCATGTCTATCACCAAGCACTAAAATAAAGTAAAAATGGATCAAAGATCTAAATGTTAAAACAGAAACACTAAATCTACTGGAAAGTAGGTAGAAATCTTGAATCAACAACTGGGATCATACCTTATTAAAAGGTTTTTGCATATCAAGAGAAATCAACAGAATGAAAAGAAAACCCACAGAGTGGGAAAAAATTTTGGCCAACTGTCCCTCAGAAAAAGGACTTATATCTAGAACATATAAAGAATTCAACACCCCAATTCAAAGACCCAATCCAAAAATGGGCATCTGTGATGAACACGCACTTCTCAGATGAAGAAATACAAATGGAAAATAAATATATGAAAAAATGTTCAACATCACTGGTCATTTGAGAAATGCAAAGTAAAACAACACTGAGATTCCATCTCCAGAAAGAATGGTTGCCATCAAGAAGTCAACCAATAACAAATGCTGGTGAGGCTGTGGGGAAAAAGGAGCCCTTCTGTTGGTGGGAGTGTAGACTGGTGCAACCACTGTGGAAATCAGTGTGGAAATTGCTCAAAAAACTAGGTTTGGAGGTCCCAGTTATTCTCCTTCGGGGATTTTCTCAGAAGAATTGAAAACATCATGCCATGGCAGTATATGTGCACTTGTGTTTACAGTGTCATAATTTGTAATAGCTAAATCTTGGAAGCAACCCAAATGCCCATCAACCATGGAATGGATAAAAAAGATGTGGATTTTTATACAATGGAATATTACTCAGCTACAGAGGAGAAACTCGAGGCAAATGGATGCAACTTGAGACCATATTCATAAGTGAAATAAATCAGACTTATATGTGTAGATATCGTTTTGTCTGCCTAGTATAAAAAACTGAAAGGGTAACTAAGATCCTAAGTGTACAATAGCTATTGTGAAGGGGAAAGGGAAAGAAACTACTCAAGGAATAACTGGGATAGGAGAAAGGAGAAAAGAAAGAAGGCAAAAGATTATATGTGTATGTATATGTGTGTGTGTGTGTATTCATAGATAACTATGTATGAATCTTTCATCAAAAACAGTTCATGTTTTCATTGTTTGATTGTTCTTTTTTATGCCTATATCTTGTAATCTGAACAACTATTTTGAAGATAATATGCAATATATTAACCATTGTTAATCTATTTTGCTTTGAAATTGTGAATCATCATCATTTTTATTTTTTTTAAATAAAAAAAGATAATCATCTGATTAAGGGAAAGTAAATGTATTGTGACATTTATAACATGTTTAATTAAAATGTACTGCAACAATAGCATATGTCTATGAGGTAGGGAATAGAAGTATATAATCGTAAGGTTTTTATTACATACATACAGATGCTTCTCAACCTACAGTGGGTTTTATCCTGATAAACTAATCATAATTGGACAATGTAAGCCAAAAGTACATGTGATACACCTAAACTATCTGCCCAACAGAGCTTAGTGTAAACTACCACAAACATGATGAGAACAGTTACATTTACCTACAGCTGATTAAATCATTTAACGTCAGACCTATTTTAAAGTGTTAAATATCTCATATACATGCTCAGATGGGTGTTTTGTCAAGGTGATGGAATGCAAAAAGATGAAACACAATGTATAAAAGAGCACAGATATTCCTCAACATAAGATGGGGTTATGTCCCCCAAAGCCCGTTGTCAGTTGAAACTATCCTAAGTGGAAAAACCATTTAACACACATAGCTTATAGAATGCCATAACTTAGCCACACCGCACATGGTAGAAGATCATTAGTTTATCCTTTCCATCACATGCTGACTGGCCACTGTGGCTAACTGCCCTCACCAGGCATCTCAAAAGAATATTGTATTACAAATCACTAGTCTGGGAAAAGGTCAAAATTCAAAGTTTGGAATCTATAGCGTGTGTATCTCTTTCACAGCATCATAAATTCAAAATGTCATAAATCCATACATCCTTGAGAACTCTATGAAATATATCCTGTAATCACTAATGCAGTCAGTGAAAAAGCAATAAATTATAGCTAACAAGGCAACAAACAAGTTTAATGTGGAATCATAAACACTGTTTAATACAGATGAAGACAGGAAATGTGGAAATGGGGAATAAAGATAAAATGGGACAGATAGGAAAGAGCAACATGACAGATTTATACCTAGCAGCATCAGTAATCATATACATGAAAATAGCCTTTTGTGCTAAGTTATGGGCCTTCCTAGATGTTGTTGTCTGAATACCCAGGAACTGTGGACATGTTACTCATATAGAAGTCTGATTAATGAATGCTCTTGTGATGTGAAGATTACCTCGGTTACCCAGGTAGGAATAGTGTTAAGTGCACTGTCCTTATAGGACGAGAGTCAGAGGTGATGTGACCGTGAAAGCAGAATGTGGAAATTGCAAGCAAGTGGGTTTTCTGCTGGAGTTTCCACAATGACTGGAGCCCTGCCAACATCTTGATTTTGAACGTCTTCCCTCCAGAATTGAAAGAGAATAAATATATTTTGCTTTAAATTACAAAATTTGTGATGATTTGTCACAGCAACGATAGGAAACTTAATACAAGCAAAATGTCATTAATAAAAACCAGGAATTGTCAGACTGCATAATAAAGTGAGAACATACTATATACTATCATTAAGAAATTGTTTAAATATAAAGGAATGAATAGGTTAAAAGTTAACAGACATAAAAAGGACGTATGTTGCTACTGCTAGTCAGAGGAGAGCTGGACTGGTTATAATACTATGAGATAAAGTGCATGTGAATGCAAAGAATATTATCCAGGTTAAGAACAGTCATTTTACAATGAAGAGGGGTCTGTTTTTGAAGAGAATGTTGCAACCCTAAACACCGATGCACCAGATAACACTGTTTTTACGTAAGTCAAGCAAAACCTGATAGCATTGTAATGAAAAAATAGACAAATCCATGTTATACTCAGAAATTTTAACAGTTCTCTTAGAGCCGTTCTCTTATGCAGAATAAGTAGAAATTTAACAAGTCTGCAGAAGACTTGAATGATGCTACCAACAAATATGAATTCATTGACATTTATAGAACACAACACCCAAGAACATATTGCAGGCATTCTTCTCAAGCATAAATAAACTACAGTATTTACAAAGAAAGACCATATCTAGGCATAAATAAATCTCAATACATTTTAAATGATTCACATCATGCAAACTATGTTCTATGATTATAGTGAAATTAAAGCAGTACTAAATAACAAAAATATTTGTTAAAAATCCCCAGAAGTTTATAAACTAGAAATAGAATGTAACTTCCTAAGCAGGCTAAAGATCATCTATGAAGAAAGTACAACTTAAATATCAGAGTCAAAGGCGAAGACAATTCACTAAAGTCAGGAACAAGAAGAATTCCGTTTTTTTTTTT
>RJWT010029624.1:0-14865 GCA_004365215.1 Cuniculus paca | reverse complement strand
AGGCATTATACTATGATACATGTATTCTAAAACGTCTCCATTTTTAAATGAAACTCTAACTGTTCCACATTATAGAAAACTAATTTAGTGCCTTATTTTCTTACAAAATGCCATTTTTGTTTAGTAGCTAAGTTTGCCTCTCAGCTGAACACAATTTAAAGCTTAATTGTAGTAACTGTAAAGTAAATCTTAAGATGAATTTTAAAATAAAAACAAGCAGAAAGAAAATAAAGGCCAAGCCAAATACAAAAATGCCTACCTACACTTAAAACTTTAATGCCCTGAAAAGATGACATGAAGTGCTTAAACTAAAAAATCAGGAGCCTGGGAAATAAAAATATAAAAAGGACTCAGAACACTTGTTCTGCAGATGAAATAAACATGGTTAGTAGCTGCAACCAGGGGGAGAGCCCTTTCAGAAAAAACACACAATACTTTCCCCAAATTTATCTGTTCCAAAATTCCTGAGTCAAGATTTAGAAATGGAAATCTTTCTCAATTAAGTTAATGTGTTTGTGTACAAGACAGAACACTTCTCTTTAAACGTGAAGAACATCTATAAGCTTTATGAACGTTCTCAAATACCTAAGGCCACTGAAATTATTAAATATAATTCCTCCAAAAAAGTACTGGTTGGAAAAATTCATCCACCTCCCCAAAGTAAAACACACTGCAAGGGAACAGACAGGAATAAAGAAACTTTACAAAATACGCCACATGTTCTCACAAAAGCTGACATCCAAGCACACAATCTTAAGCTTTTTAAAGCCAAACAAAAACCGAGAAAGCTGTTGGTCCAGTTTGTAATTTCGTTTGCAGTTGAAAGGTGGAGACAGCAACCCTGTCTCCAATGCCTCCCGGGCTCCAGTTCAGACAAACATTCTCATCAACTGCACTGCCCGCGTTTCTCAAAGACTCCCCTACTATTTGTTTGGAGTTATTTTGGTCATTTCCATTTCCCTTTTCGGAAACCAGATCAGCGGCCTGGCCCCCTGGGAAGGACCCCTCACTGTCCTCCCCTCCGGGCGGACAGGGCACAGGACGGAGGACCAGGACTGGGTCAAGCACGCGTCTCCACGGCCACCCCAGCACCTCAGCCACTCTCCACCGCACACCAGCCGGCGACGCCGCCTGCATCGCCGACTCCAAGTTTGAGGTTACGAAGTGGGGAGACACTGAAACTCCCGGCTCCCGCCGCCGCCACGTCCCAACCGAGCCAGCCACCCGCCCAGGCTCCGGGCGCCCCAAAGCCAAACTCCGCGGCTCTCCGGGCGACGCCAGCAACGCTCGCCGGGTCGGGCGCCTTCCCGCGCGCAGACCCTCTGCTCTGCGGCCTGAATGCACTTTGGCTCACCTCCTCTGCATTCTCGGCGAAGACCGGCTGTTCCCGAAGGTGCCAGTACAGCAAATAGCACCCCAGAAGGGCACCAAAGGTGATGCCAACTTAAACCAGGGCCGCAGAGCGCTCCACCCACCTCTCTCTATGGCCCGCCAGCCCCCAAATCGCTTACACTTCCCACACCTGGCACACCCTCTCTCTCGGCGACGTCTGAGGACACCTTCTGACCCTTCCAGACATAATTTCTGCTTCCTGGATTTTATCCTCATTAACCTCTTGATAAAATGTTCGCAACCCAAAGAGAACTGTTAAGCTCCCAGCTCGCTGCAAACCCAGCAGGTCTGCTCTTTGCTTTGCCCCACCCCTCACCCAGCACAGCCAATTTTGAATTCATGTAACCCATCTTGCAGCACGATCAAAGCTTCATTCTTGGGCCCGTTAGCAGTGATTCTCAACGACAAAACGATGAAAATTTGTTAAAATAGGATCAGCTTTAAAAGAGAAATGCAAAGATGATACACTGAACCACAAAAAAGGTCTCACACCATTGATTTCACAGCCATTACAGGTAAACGTCGCGTCTACTTCAGGGACACAGGTACAGGGAAGCCGCTGACAGCCTCGCCATGGCAGCTCTGCCCCAGGAAAATGAAGACGGGGCTTCCCGGTAGCTGTTCCTGTGTCATCTCGGGAACGCACAGGCACTACCGAGGGTCTCATGAAAGGGCCAGGGCACCCGAGAACGGGACACAGCAGTTACAACTATGGCGGAATTTCATAGACGCATGCACTAAAATATTTTGTGTTAAAAACTGACCGTCTTTTATTGAAGGTCTTCCTCTTAAGGATTAATAAAAACAAATTATAGCACAAGAATTCCTAAGACAAATAATTCAAATGATTATTCATAAGTCAATAAAACTACAATTGGATTACTCTTTGGAAAACAAATACCAGTCTCCCCCAAACTAAAATTATGAATTAGTTGTATGTCAAACTGAAAGTGTCATTTCATATCCACAGCTGACAGATGAGATACTACAGAAAAAACAGAAATCCCACTTAATCTAAATAGGTGACCTTTCCTACCCTTATAATGTGTACGTACTATTTTCCCCAGTAGGCCATAAGAAACACAGCCACTCATCTCTAATCCCACACCCTGTGTGTCCACTGCCCAACCTAGGAACTCCCCAGCTGGCTATGCCTCACCCTATCGACATCAGTGTGGGAGGCAGAATGCTGCAATGCTCGAAACCTGTGAATTTGTGAGGTTACTGGGCAAGGGGAAATTAAAGCTGGAGATGAATTAAGGCTCCTAACCAGCTAACCCTCCTGATTAGTAGACAAAGAGTAGCCTGGATTATCCAGGTGGGCCCAGTGGAACCCCACAAGGGTCCTAGTAAGTAGATGAGACAGGCAGGTGAAAGAATCTGAAGGAGAGAAGCCAGATCATGCCTGCTTTGAAGATGGAAGGGGCCACTGGCCAAGGCACACAGGTGGCTCCAAAATCTGGAAAAAGTAAGGAAGTGGGTTCTCCTATAGAGCCACAGAAAGAAAGGAGAGTGTTGACATGCATGGGGTGTGGTGTTAGGGACTGAACCCAGCGCCTCTGCACTGAGCTAATCCCCAGTTCCTTTTTACTTTTTATTTTAAATAGAGTGTCACTAAGTTGCCCAGGCTGGGCTCAAACGTATACTCCTCCTGCCTCAACCTCCCAGAGCATTGGGATTACAGGGATGCATCCCCATACCTGCTGATTTTGGACACCTGACCTCGAGAATTGGGAAAATAATAATTTGTTTTGCTTTAAGTCACTAAATTTGTAGTAATTCGTTACAGCAGTAATAAGAAACTAATACATCTGTGTTCTAAATTCCTCTTAGCAACCTCCTTAACCTATCTGGCTCAACCTTGGGAGGGAAGGAACATCCTTCAAAAGCTCTCAGTCATCCCTAAACTCACCAGTGTCCTTCTAGAAGGGAAGATTTCTTCTATGTCCCTCCCACAAGCCCCAAGTATTCAGCTTCTAGAAGTGGTTTCAGGCTCAAAGTTAGAATCTGAGGAGTTTGCTGGGTAGGGTCAGTTGGGACAGAGTTGGAGAGGAGGCCCATAAGCCTTCTGGGTCTTGTGTTTAACTGCCTGGCTGCATTTATAGCGCCGCTCGGGCCAGGGCACAGCATGTCGATCAAACAAAGGACAAACATGAAACAGAGCGCCATGGGCAACGGCGTCTTGATCAAATCTAAGAGCGATTGGAGTTAATAAGTAACATAACCCCACCACCTTTTTCATGGCTTTAATTATTACAGCCAGTAAGAAATATTCAAGCCATCCCTGTTTAGTGATGTTTTATTTACCCCTAAAGGCTAAAGTCTTCATTAAATGCAGAAGAGTTGTGTTCAATTCAACACATATGGTGAGATCACAGCCCGGTTTATTGTCCTTTTCTGAAGCCCCACCCCTCTGCCCCCAGCAAACAGCACCCAACGACTCAGAGTATACAATGCGCGGTTGTCATCTGGCAACACTAGAATTTTACGTTACTACCAAGTTGGTTTTATTTTTTGAAGAGTCTTACTTCTGAGAAGTTTCCCTTATTCTTTCCCTAGCACATATTAATCTCACAAGGTCGCTCCCTACGTTTAAAGCACATCACTGCTCTAACAGGGGCGTCCTCAGCCCCTCAAAAGTTTCACCCATGTCTTAAATGCGGCTAAGTTCCTCAATAGCACAGAGCCTTCTGAGAAGCTGGACAAAATGTCCGAGCTGTAAAAGGACGGCCCAGAAAGGTGGAGCCTGTTATTGACTGCAACCCACATGTCCACAAGATTAATGCCCATTAGTTTTTTCTCATGGTGTGGTAACTTCATCAAGGAACTGCTTGATTATGATTTTTTTCCCCAAAAGGAAACAATTAAGCAACTAAATATGTTCAGGTGAACTCTTCAATAAAGAACACACTGCAATCCCTTACCATGTGTCTTATCAGAAGAGTACAGTTTTCAGCTCGCTCTGCCTTTGAGCCAGTGTTTTATGTCTGTCGTTAGCATTACCGTCTGCAGAGCCGAACAGGCATGAAAGGGGCCAGGACGATACAAAATCCAGACTCCGTGCCACTGCAGGAGGGAGGCTGAGCTGGGTGTCTGGCGTGTGTGGCCTCACAGACAGGAACATGAGCCAGGAAGGCCACTGCCCACCACTGACAGACACCCCTGGAGTGCTGCGAGAGAGGAGTGCAGGAAGACAGGCTCTGAGGAAGAGCTGGAAGCCTGGGCAGGGGCATCAGCCCAAGAGGAAAAGGCCTTGGCCTAGAAACGGACACTGCTCCTTCAGAAAACAATGGTTATCACCTGGCTTTCCTATGGTCCTCAGCTGAAAGCAAAGGCCATCTTTGTGTCTGCTCATCTGCCTTATTAGCAGGACTGGCACCACGATATACGCCCCCCACCCCAGTTCTCACAAAGCCTCCTGGTAGCAATACAACTCTAAGAGGGAAAAGGATGAAACACGGAATAAAAAGGCTGGGTATTACACGTCACAGAGGACAAGAAAACAGCAGCTGTTTGGTTTTTGTATGTGCCATTATTCCTACTAATGTCGGTGTCAGCCTGTGGGAAGGGTTCGGTGGCAGAGCCCCCTGGTGCGACTATGGCTTCAGAGTTCCCTCCCCTACCTACCCAGGGCCTGGGGAGAAACCATGCTCTACTCTCTTGCTATCCAGATATAAAGGCGGGGGATAAGGTCTGTGCCTTCCTTTTAGCTCCACTTAAATGTCCTAATGCTATTCCTACCCAAATTAAATGAAATCCAAGTAACATCTTTGACACACTTTAGTTCTGTGGGGAAAGGAAATACGTCAATCATGCAATAACTATAAAAATTTAACATCTGGAAAACTGTTTTTATAAAGTCTATAATTTTTTTAAAAAGTAATTCTAGTCTGTCATCACAACTCATTGTCCTTGACAGTATATAACATCAATGGTTAAAGATTTGTTAAAATTAATAATACAAAAAGTGGATGAATGACCAAATAAACATGATGTCCACAGCAGGAATTAAACAAACTTGTAGGCTGTGTCTGTTAAGACATCAGCCCTAAAACTGTTGAGAAAAATATTAATAAAAATGTTGCATTTAAATGTAGGACAGGACTAGCTTGAAATTCTGATCTAGTTTTTAGCAAAGCCAAGAATAATCAGTATTAATCCCAGCACTCGGGAAGCTGAGGCAGGTGGATCGTTGTGAGTTCAAGACCAGCCTGGGCTACAAAGTGAGCTCAAGGCCAGCCTGAACAGCATAGTGAGACCCTGTCTCAAAAAGACCAAAAAAAAAAAAAAAAGAATAATCAGTACTGAAGATAGCCACATAAAAACGCACGGATTTATCATCTCTGCTGGTAACATAGGAGATTCATGACAGTAACACCCGTTACCATGGGGATGCATCCTAGGGCCTCTAGTGGCCACCCAAAGCTGAGGACAGAGCCCTGCATACCAAGCACCAGGACACTGTGACAGTCTGATAACCAAAAGGGTCACTAAGGGACTGGGTGGGCGGCATACCCAGCACAGATACTCTGGATAAAGGGATGACGTGAGCGTTTTCCTCACGATACACAGAAAGGCACGTAATTTAAAACCGAGGAATTACTTCTGAAATGTTCCACTTTATATTTTCAGACTGCGTTGTATGCTGGTAACTGAAACAGGAGAGTGAAGCCTAGGGTAAGGGAGCAACTACCACACTGATTTGCTTTTTGCAAAAAATATCATTCTTACATCTGCCAATGCGACTTAAGTTCCAAATTTTTATGCCATATGATTTGTGAGTACCTCCTCTGGATACAGGAATAACTTTCCACATGGCAAGTGTCTGACTCCCTCCTTGTAGGAGAGTTCAGAAAGCTAAGTGACCCTGGGCGACTCGTCCGGGGCCATGGAAGTAAGAAGCCACTGCCAGCTGCTCTTGCTGGGTCAGCAAATTCATAGACTCTCTGGACACTGTTGCTCTAAACATACTCAATTCTTAAGACACAGGTCTTACTTTTCATCCCTACAATGTTACTTTTATTTGGATATTTTTTAATTGATCCGCATGTTCAGGATGCGGGCTCCAGCTGCATAGAAAGGGACCCAGTGGATCCTATCTTAACACTTCCTGCCATTACACTATTTTTGTGTTTGGGGGGGTGTTGGAGATTGAACCCAGAGAGCTACAGCTCTGGCCTTTTTGTTTTGCTTTTGTTTTTGTTTGAGACAGGGTCTCATTATGTAATGCAGGCTTGCCTTGAACTTGCTTATGTGCTGGCCTCAAACTCATGGCAATCCTCCTGCCTCAGCCTCCCAAGTGCTGGGATTACAAGCATGCACCACCACACCCAGCTGCCCTTTTTATTTCAACACAGGGTGTCACTAAATTGCCTATGCTGGCCTTGAACTTGCAATCATCGTGCCCCCTCCTCTTGAGTAACTGGGATTGCAGGCACATGCCACCATACCTGGACTATGGTATGAAAATACTCAAAGGTGTTCACTCGCCTGTTCCTTTGGCTTCTGTTTGTTCAGGAGATCCGCAATAAAAGTCTTTCAAACTTGGAGATAATCAGTTCTCCACATGAATCTAAGCAGTGCCCAGGCTAACAGCATCATTCAAGCTGCCAGATTTACCCGCAGTCCGGTAAGCCCCCTCCACCCGTAAACTCACAAAGGTCATCTTCAGCTCTCCAACGGAGATACTAACCCTCCCCCAGGACTGCTCCTAGCATTCCCGGTGGTGGTGGAAGCGCTGATGAGCACCCTCTGGGTGGGACCTATGGACCCAGAAATAACTTGGACCTGAGAAATAAGGAGCCCTGAGAGCTTCTACAGCAAAAGATGAGAAGGCTGCTAAGCCCGATATTCAGGAAAGCACATGGTATTCTTCACAGCCTGAGCTTGCTGCTGGTAATTACAAAATGTACAATGTCTAAAAACCTTTATTAATGTAGCACTAATCAAAAGAACAGGAAGAGACCTCCCTTAACAATAAAGCCTGCTCCCTCGAGGGGATCCTTTCTCTTGCAGATCTTGGAGGAAAATATGCATGGCGTCCTTCCTCTGTAGAAACATCAGTCATTTTGCAACAACAGGAGTTATTTACTGCGGCTCTGCATTCATTTCCAGGTTTAACCACCAGAATCTCCACACTGCCAGCCAGTAGCCCGGATTTGTTGGCTCTAGTTACCAAGGGTTGTGGCTAATGGATTATGTCATTAGACTTTTGTTATGGTTTGTGTCTTGTTGTCCGTCCCCCACCCCCACCACGCCCCAAAAGCCTCTTGTGGTCATAGGGCTTTTTCAGAGGTGACTGAATCCGGACTGTGTGATGCAGAAATCAAGGGTGTGTGATTAGTAAATTGGTCCACTGACAGGTTTGGCATAGTCCTGGCTTGGATTAAGGGTGTGAGTGCTGCAGCAACCCTAGGGTGGGTAACCTGCATACAACGTAGGGGATACAGTCAGTCTCCTCCCTGGTTGCTTTTGCTATCTTGTGGGAGCCATGAACTGTTTTCTCCTGGGACGCCCCTCTGCCAAGCCACCCTACCCTGAAACCAGCCGATTATGGACTGAAACCTCTGCAAACTGTGAGCTAAATAAACCCTTCCTCCTTAAGCTTTGGGTGTGAGGTATTTTGTCTCAGCAACGAGAAGAGTAATCAAGACAGCTTTTTATCATTTTATTCAGTGTGTGTGTATTTAGATTTACAATCTGTCCAGTTGCCTAGAAACTAAAGCTCCAAATTCCCAGCCCCATGCAGGCTCAATTGCAACTGCTAGAAAAACAGTGTGTTCTTCCACTACTGCCTGGGCTGGGCTCATTCCTATCTACTTCGTCATTCAAGTTGATGGTATCTAGTTTTCCAGGGAGTCTGCTTCAGTTGTACCATCACTCTTGGTATAACTGGAAAGAAATGAGTGGGCTTTTTCCATCCTTCTGGAATGCACTGACTCCTCCTCAGGAAATGTGTTTCTTCAGGACATTATGCATAGCTTTTGATGTGGGAGATGTACGCCACGGTGGCAGAGAAACTGCCTGCATCCAACACAGATAGATGGACAGTTAGCCACACGGAAGGTTTCTTACACAGAAGCATTTCCCACACCGAGCAGCTTTCATCTAAGTTCTGAGCATCCCATACATCTCGGAGGTGCACGAAGTCCACACCATGTCATCACATTCAACAGTCACAGCTTGTCAGTGGGGAAGGCTGGGCCAGAAAGCTGGCTAAGGTCAGTGCAAATCAGGAAGTAACACAGGCAAACCCTTAGGAAGGTGTGGGTTTGCTCTAATGGGTAATGGGGTCCATTACTGAGAGAAATCCCCTCCAAAACTCCTGTGATTTGTCAGGACCACAGAGGTCCCCAAGGAGCTAAGGAAGGGGGGACAGCACCAACTCCTCTAAAACACTCTCTTCCTAGTCTTTCACCAGTCGCCTAGAAGGGCTGCCCAGAATAAAGGTTTTTTTCATTTAGTCTACAAAATGAGGAGTCAAAAAGAAATACTAACATCTCAGGGAGAAAATTCAAGTTAAATTTGCTGGAAAATCCCTGAACTTATTGAACTTTAGTGCCTAATACATTGAACTCGTCTACCATCATCACAAGTGATAAAATCCTACACACACTCCGTAACTGAATGTGGCAATACTTTTGACTTCTACGTGCCAAGGACAAAAATATTTTTCATGGTTATTTGTACAGCCTATCATTTTCTGTCAATGAACTCTAATCAACTTTCTTGTTGAAATAAAGGATGACTTTTAAAAGACTCTATAAAACTCAGTATTTAGAGGTTGGTAAAAGCCTTACCACTACCTTTGAAATCACAATAAAGGTTAAAAGATGAACCAAAAAAAAAAAAAAACTTACTCCTGAAACTTTATAAACAGCTATTCAAATTAACACCACAGGTGTTGGGGCATTTTAGAAAAGTACTGCAAAACCCTTTATGGTGTTTTCTACAATTTCCAGGCTGAAGAACAACGTCATACACGTCCTATGTTCACCCTCAATAGCAACTTACCTGCTTTGAAAGTTTAAAGAGATTTCAGCTGTGCCAGATCCCAGTGAGCACACATCGTGCGACAATGACACCAAGAGGTGACACAGGCGCTGGCTGTGAAGAAGAGCTGAAAGCCTCATGGATCAAAAGGCCCCGGAGCCCCGCCATCCTCACGGGGACCTCAAGTCCGCCGCTCCTGGGACAGCTCTCCCTCCGTCCCTCGGCTGTGCTGAGCCCAGGGACATGCGAAACAGACATCAGTTTTTCTCCACAGATTAAGAAACCAAAAAAACAAAACCGAACCATTCCGACATTTGCTCAAAGAAATGAAATGCCACACTTTTGCTTTTTTAAGGGCGAGAAAATACATATTTTACTTTATGGCAAACATCTTTTTCAAAGACTATAAACACCTTTAAAGAGATGGAAATATGTTCCCACACATCTTACTATGACTTTGGTCATTTTAGGGGTAGCTACACTTAGGAATTTATGTAAAGCCTAAGATTTTTTCCTCTTAGACAAAGATTAAAAGCAAGAGGGACATACCAGATAAATTGTCTTCATGAGCAGTGACTTCGAAAAAAAAAACAAAACACAAGATTCTATTTTCATATTTTCAAGTAACTACATTTTTAAACTATCCTGAGAATCAGTGGTAAAATTTATTTAAAAAAAAAAAAAACACCTATCTTCAACCTTAGGCTCAGGTTTAAAGAAAATGTGATCACACACAGGAAGGCAGCCCCATAAAGGAACCGTCAACCACCACGAAAGTTTTAATAAGCCATCTTAATCACCAAACAGCAAAAATCTGGGGAAATTTAAAACACAAATATTCATAAATCCTTTATGTTCCAGAAGGTTCAGTGTGATCCCTATTACAGCAACCTCTCCCAGGGGTATGCCATCACCACTCTCAGACCTGTTCTCCAGGTGGGTGGCAGAAAGCATAGGTAGAACGCGGGTCCGGGAGGAATGGACGGCTCTGGGGAGGGGAGGGTGCCTGCTTCCACTAACAAGCAAGCGGAGCTGCGCAGCAAACTGTTTAAACAATACCATTTGACTCTGGTGTCAAAGGAATTTATTTTAAAAACAGCAAAGTATGATTACCAAAGAAATTCCTTAGATGATTTACTACTACCTTAGATACCCACGCTTCAGATCTTTAAGATGTTCCAACTGGTCATGACCTCGAGTCAATCAATCCCTTAGCTTTCACAGCTCCTACAGGATGTGTAACGGGGTCGGATTTTTCAGACACGCTAATAATTAAAGCCTAGACTCAGGAGAAAAGTACTAGTATCAGTGTAAAAAATGTCCTCCTTCCAAACCGTTAAACAAGATACTAGGTGTACAGGTTAACTTCCCACTGCTCTGTGTTGGTGACAAATCCGAAAACCCATGAATTGATCCCACCCTCCAGAATCACGGCCAGGCCTCTTTCCAAAGCTCCTCTTCTTGAGATCTGTATTACACTACCACGCAGTATCTGCTTTCTCTTGGTATGACTCACGTCAAATCTGAGACTGTCAGCTGAAGAGAGCTAAAAGCATAACTGTTTCAATTCTCCCCATGTGAAATACATGGAAATTTACTGCTTGCAAACAAGTGCCTTTAGCCCACATAAAGACCAAAAAGCCACAGTGTGAGAGTTCAGGAAAAATTATTAATATCCAAATAGAGTTTCAAGACTCTCTCACCTTTACTTTCCAACTATTCTAACCTCAGCACTCATGGCATATCTGCCTTGCTTATTCTTGCAAATTCTAAGGAGCATGGCTCAAATTCTCTATCTGACCTGTATCAAAACTCAATTTGCATTTTCCAGTGTGGTGCATCCTTTCAGACCCTGGTGCTCATCTACCACTTCGACCTTTAGTGTCAAGAAGGAGAAATGGGGAGGGGGGTGACGTCTGGACCCACTGTCCCTTGTAAGGGAGCTCCTTTACCAAGGTACTTGTTCAAGTTCCTACCTGAAAGTATGATGAAAATAAGTTGAGGAAATCACTATTACACTGTGGCTCTGACCAAGAAATAAGAATATGTTCCCACTGTAACAGAAAAGGACCTGAAAATCAAACTTCTAATGGGGGACAGAGCAGGGACATGTCTTTGACATGCCACCCAGACAGCAACTCTCTCATCTTTAATGGTGTCCTAGAGCAGACAGCAAAGCAGGGACAGAGAACAACACACAAAATTTTTAAATTCCCAGTGAGTTAAGCAAGCAATGTAATTTGATATTCCATTTTCCATACTACCAGATTCAAGTGAATTTGGAGCATTTAACTTCTGAATATGCAATATGATTTCTGCCATTTTTCATGTGTAGAATCATTATGTATTTCATTCTCTACTCCCATGTGCATCATGTCACAAAATAAATACCAAAATGCCTGTATTGCGCAGGAGATTTGATTCAAAGCTCCTACTTCTAAATATCAAAAACTTCTCGCATGACCTTTTGGTTAAAAGTATATCAAATGCGATAAATCTATTATTATGTATAGTATCATATAACTGATGTAATATTTCATCTTTAAGAAAAGGAAAATTTTAATGCTGGAATTGTACCCTCAATGAATCTGAGTTAACATGGAGAATCAGTGACTGATAAGGCAGGACCACAAATGTACACGCCTTCCAATTCTTCTGGTTTTTTTGTTTGTTTTGTTTTTTTTAATCATCCTTCATGGAAAGGTAGAGACATGACTAGGAGACAGAAGTTGGGTGAGCTGGTTTTGCTGGAAGGAGGAAGTCATTGTGCCAATGCAGGGGAGGTAACAGCTAACAACAGAGACGCGTGGTACTTGGAGGGCATTAAGCTCCTGCATGGACAGGTGCTAAGGGGAGACCTGAGCCAGAAGGAATAGGGGAATCAAAAGGAGAGGTGAGCCCAGCATGCTGGGAGGCTCAGGCAGGAGGATCCCAAGCTTCAGCCCAGTGTGGGCAAGAAAGCAAGACCCTGTCTTAAAATTTCAAAAATGAAAAGTGGGCTGGGGATGTAGCTCAGTGTGAACTATCTGGGTCCAACCTTCAGTACTACACAGACCAAAAAAAAAAGAAAAAAAGGAAAAGGAAAGAAAGAAAAGCAAAGGTTAAACAAGGACACACCAGCTTCACACCTCGACTTGCCAGCCTTCGGACTGCTCCGTGACCCAGTGGTAAAGAACTGCCTCCGAGATTAACAGCACACAGCAGCAGCGCTATTCTTAGCTATCTGTGTTGACTGAAGTTGCAGGCACCTTCCCCAGCTATGTCAGGTGCGCCTCCAACCGCACTGTTTCCAAGTAAAATCTCTCGGGAAGGTACTTGGGCCTCCTAAAAACAGCTGCTCTAAAATGAACTCATGCTCCAGGACTTGGCACAGTCTTAGGGAAATCCCTGTTCTTCCCACCCTGTGTGCTCATGACCACCACCCCACCTTCACGGAACACCTCTGGGACATTTCAGGGCAGCATGTCCTATAAAAGCAGTCATAGGACAGTGTTATCACAAAATAAAAGGACAGAGGTGGGAATGATATCAATCACTCCAGCCCGACTTCACTCAGTCATACATGCACAGCGCCTGCCTGTGTCATTCCCGAGCATTCATGAGTTATAACCCTGACTCTGCTGTGGCTGAAATAGGTCAGAATGAGGTCTAGTGCTAGGAGGGGCTCTCAAGCACAATGAAGGCTGTAAGGCATCAGCTCTGCGGGTGACAAGGTCTCCGGCCCGTCCCACTGAGCATCGCAGGCAAGGGGCTATCTGGTAGTGAGCACTAACTACCATCCTCCTCTGGCCCTCTGCAGAGGGCACCCTCTCTCGGTTCCACCCTGAGGCTTCTGTTTTAGTAACGCCTCTGGATGGCCAGATTTACTTAACAGAGAGAGGTGCTTTAAAATCAGCGCTGCAGAACCTGCATCCTTCCCCTGAGAGGTGGGAGCACCACTCTGGTCCCGAAAAGACAAATTTTCTGATGGGCTGTGAAAAGGCTCCCTGTGTGCCTGGCTCCTAAGTGCACCCCAGCCCCTGTGGAATGCCCTCCTGGCCTCAGCACCCCAGGGACGCACCTGTAGCTGGGAACAGGTCCCCCAAACAGAAACCAGAAGTGGCCGGCCAGGAGCAGTGGAGTTTTCTGGGACGTACGGGATACAGCGTGTTTCGAGGCCCATGCAAGTCACGCTGGAGGGTCCCTGGGCCCTGCAGTTGGTTGGATTTCCTGGGACATGTGCCTTGTGATCATGTCCCTTCCCGTGTTATGGTTAATGTAACAGGATGAGAGAAACCACAAAGTACAAAAAGCTACAGGGGACCGAGCAACTTACTCATGCCCCCTATAAGCACTAGAAAAAGACATCTTTAGCAGAAACACATGTAATCAAAAGAAAGGGTGGGGGCTCTGGAACATCAAAGCCCCTCAGTTGTGGCGCATGATCCACAAACAGGATAATCCTCCAGATATCTGGGACCAGTCAAAAGATGAGGGAGCAAAGCATGTTCACTTGTTTGAACTGGGATACATTTCTTTCAAAAGGGAACACAAAATGACATGATCCAGCTACAGCTTAGGAAGCTTATGATTTAATCCTCCCCGCTCTGGGGGCTGGACTTAAACAGGATCTAAGGTACACAGGTGAGCTCAAGCAACACACTGACTCCTTCAGAGGGAGAGCCCACAGCCTCTTCCTCCTCCGAGAGAGCAGGGTGACCTCCTGTTGCCCTGGCTGGCCCCCGCTGGGCTCCTGTGGTATGATGCTGCCATCAGGTACCAGTTTCTGTACAACACTGGGAGGGGCTTAGCTTCTTCTCCCGTTGAAAGGAAGATGTAGATGGTGCCACGTCCTGGCATCCTGTGTACACAGGAGGCACCCAGGCGCATGTGTCCTGCGATGGATGTCTGCAAGGGAACGGGGTCTGCTTAGGTTTCACGGAGCTCTTTAAACTAAAAAGAGCAGATGGCTGGAGAGCAAAGGCAGAAAGGTCCACCGACTTCATTTCACTAAATACACAGAGGAAAACGCTGAGCAACCTACTGATTGCCAAAATAATCAACATTCTTCATGCACACATATTTGTGCTGGTGACTTCACCAGAGTCCGTGTTGTGGGGTACCCCACACTTTCAGATTCCACCCAGACTGACCTAGCCAAGTGGGGTCTTTCATCAACTTAGAAAGCAAGAAGGTAGGAAATCATCAGCCAGGTCACACGATAAAACACAAATACCAGAGAAGAGGCAAAGTATCAGTTATACTTCTTTCAGGATTCAATTATGCCACTTTGAAGTTCAGGCTATTTGCATTTTAATAAAAGCCAGAAAGCAGGAGACAGCTATGTAACTGCATATTTCTTAGAAATAAGTTGGGAGTATCCATTTCAGTGTAACCCTCAAAGTAGAACAGGAATAGCTCCACAGTTAATTGCTGAAGAGGGGCTCATCTTCCATAATTTCCATACTGTGACTATAAACTAAATATACCCGCGTGAGGGTG
>RJWT010029623.1:0-14870 GCA_004365215.1 Cuniculus paca | reverse complement strand
TGTGTGGACAGCTGAGATGAAGTGACAGAGATAGGTGTGAGTGAGGATAAGGACAAGCTTTGTGCTTTAAACTATAATCTATGGATCACAGCAAAATCTTTTGATAAAACTTTGAAAGACTAAGGTAAGGAGCTTCGTGTTTTAAGAGTATCATTATAGAAGTAATGGAAATGTGAAATGTGTATGGGAACTGGGGTTCTGAGGATATTAAAGGCACAGAGACAAAAGGAAGACATATTAAGGAATAAGTAAGAGGCCTGCATTAAAGTAGCAGAATGGGAGTGGAGAAGAAATGAAGAAGTGATGAGTGGGATTGTAGGCTCAGTACCACTTAGTGTCCAGCAGAAGTGGGGAGTGTTAGGAAGGAGACTCTGAAATGACCAGCTGCATTATCCACAACTTGTGTACGTCAATTTTTCACTGTGCGTGAGAGGGTGGTTTGGCTCCCTATTCTAAAAAAATTGGGCAGTATGAAAATAAGAATTATTTGGTAATTTTAGCAAGCAATTATTTATATGCAGCAGATAACTTTTATATGTTAACTGCTGGATAAAAATATTTCAGTGAAAATAGTTTTACAAATGCATCGCAACACCCTTAGATTATTCTGTATCGTGAACCTTTCAAAAGAACCTGTCAATTATAAAATTTTGTTTTGTTTCAACATAGATTTACAGTGGTACAGAGCTGACATGGAATAATTTGTGGAGTTCTGCTCTCTGAAACTGGTCAGAGACTGTGCTAGGTGGCTGTGCTGGGTAAAAGACAATGTCTTCTCATAATTTTTGCAGTCAAAGAATCTATTAAAAACGCTTCCACTGCCTTTGCATCATCTGCACTATGATTAACAGTGGGTTCAGAAATGCCACTTCTGAGACTCTCAAGACCCTAGCAGCTAAGATGCTTTCCTGAGCCACATTACTTATGCACACATGTCTTTTGAAAAGCTTGTGCATCCTGTGTTAGCTGTATTTCTCTTTAAAAAGTCTGTATTACTGAAAAAAAAAACTATTTTTTTCTGCTATTTCCATGTCAGATTTTCCTTTTTTCCTCAACCAAGAGTTATTTAATATAAAAAATTAATATGATTTGTCACTCACAGACGACTTGAATTATAATGAGGTATTTGGCAGCCGATTAGTGTTGTGTAGATATTTTTATGCTGATTTTAAAAAGTTTAATATTAGTACATGTTTGAGGTACATAATGATTACATTCATCATAGGGAGCTGATTCACAAATGCATGTAACACATCTCAACTCTTTCTTTCATCCCCCTCATCTCTTGGTCCCCTTTCCGTCTGCAAAAACTCTATCTCCCGGATTCCAGTTATTTAGCTTCTATTTTGCCATTTATTGTATACATTTTGAGTTTCTCATTAGTGTAGGGAAATGTGTCAGCACTGTTTTATAACCTGAGTTTTATTTGTTTATTTTTGTACCTTTGCGATCAACCTTTTCATTTATACTGGATTTTCTATGAGACTACTGATTGCAAAAGACAACAAAGGATGAAATGAGAATTTTAGTAGATAATAGTCCCAGTTGCTTGGCTCTTTGATAGCACATATGAATAATTCACCACCCATATTTAATAGCATATGTTATATTCCTTAATACATCTATAACCATTTATTTCCAGAGGGAAAACTATCCTGCTGCTTGTGGTTTGTTTAGTTTTTCAGTGAAAGCTGAAGAGTGCATTGAATATTTCCCCCAAGACCTACACTACTTTAGCATATTATCCACCATCATATTTTCCAGAAACATTTCCTTAGGAATTCTATCAAGTTTGTTAAAAACTAATTTTAGATACATCCCATTTTGACATTGCTAATTGATTCTTATACCTTATCCCTATAACACTTAAAATGTATATATGTAATTATACACATGTATGTTTCTATGAGATATGGTAAATTGATATTTACCTCTGATATGAGGAAATGTCTGGTTAGATGACATTAGGGTGATATTTAAACACCTGTCTCAAAGAGTTTCAAGTATATTATTATTGTGTGTTACTGGGATTCTTCTCAACTTTAGAGACTTCAGAGGTAAAATATATTTTTTTATTCTGGAAAATATATTCTTCGGTTTTCTCAGCAATTCCTGTTTTATCTCAAAGCTTATAGACATTGTATTTTTTGAACAAGTATAAAACTATAAGTACAGAATCTATGAGTGCCAAACGCTTCTTCTGTTATTGATAAATATCTCAATCACTGGAAACATTTATCGCTTGTATTGGCACAGCTGATTGACAGCAGACCACTACTGTCCTGAAGCAATCAAGTTGCAAAAGCATATCATAATTCAGCTGAAACACATCTCTCCTATCAGGAGAATTGAATAGCATTAAATACTTTCAACCCCACATACTGGGATGACAACAACTCTGACTAAACACACATCTCTTTAGTAAAAAGAATAGGTCTAAGTATTGATATACTAAACTTTATGTCTTAATTCAAATTATGCAAACTAGATATAGATTTAGAGGTATATATTGCAAAAGAAATTTAGCAAAAAAGAGCTCAATTTCTTCATTTGATAGATGAAAACATGAGAGGTGAGACTATTTTCCTATAATCAAGGAACTGGTTAGTGGCTGAATGACACTATAAGACTCATGATTCTAAGTCAATTCAGTATTCTTTTTGCTTTACTTTATACTCAAATTTTTAGGCATAACAAACTCATTTGAATAATCAGTCATTTTCTTTGTTATCTCTGATACTGCACAAATATTTTCTATTATGGGACTTTTGTGAAACTTTTAAAAAACTAAACTAAACAGAATATAACTTGCAATATTTTTGGAGAACTTGCTGTGATATTTATGTAAAATCTGATAAACCTGTGAGTTAGTCATTTGTTTTAGTCATTAATTCTCAAAAGTAATTCTTACGGGGTTTAGAGAAGAACCTGTCCCAAAATATTATCAGAACTGATTGCAATAGTAAGGGAGGTTTTATGGGGTAAAGGCAATTGTATTGAAATACACATAGATGATAAAACATGAATATAAAATGAAAGTCTACAATATCAATATTTGTTTTAGAAAATAACACCATTATAGCTATATATTTTTAGAATAGGCAAAGAAAACCAATAATTATTTTGAACTTTGATTTGTGATTTAAAACTGCTTTGTGTTTTCATTTTTGTTTTTGCTATTTTTCTGAATAAAAGACCTAACTGGCTGATAGTGTGCTGTTTCGAATTTAGTAAAATAGCTTTTCTTTATTTTAGAGGGCAACTGGTGTTATAAGTGTAAAACATTATGTTATAAAATCTATGTATTCCTAGTTATGCTGCTTTATAATCATGTGAGTTCAATATGTCAGTCTTTCAGTAATGAAATTGATGATTATCAATTTGCCTTAACCTTGAATCAAAAATTTTTCTCTTGCAAAGCGTTGCCTGGGGAGAACTCTGTCCTGGTATTTATAATATGCTTCTGCCTAGATTTTTTTTTTTTTAGCAGGATAAACTCAGGTTATATGAGAACAGTACTGAAGTTGAAAAAGTGTGTAACCAAGGGAAATAGATTGTCTGAGAGGGTGTTGGGGAGAGAAATCTGCAGAGCCGGGGTAACTGAGTGTGTGTTGGGTCCATGTTGGGTGTTTGTGGGTTTATCTTGGGATCAGTGTATCCAAAACAGAACTTTGAAATACAACAGATAAGGCAGAAAAGAAAGCATGTAGATCCTCAAGCAAGCCTGCCAAATTAAGGAGTTTTCCTTCTGAGATATAGATGAGAAAAAGTCACAAAGACCTTTAAAGAAACAACTGCCATAATATAGAGTGCGAAAAGATACATTTATTTACTGTTTGCATTGAATATTGAATCCCCCTGGACCACACCTTTGGTGTGTGAAAGATGATCAGATTGGGAAAGATCTTCAGTGATCTATGGATTCTTTAGTTCTACATTTGTTTATTGAATCTAAAGGTAAGCTTTAAAAATCTATTCCTTAAAACTACTTCAACATTTCAGCAACAGTAAATCAGAGTGCAGCTCCCTCTGGTAAGCATGCGGCAATCAAGAAGGGGAGCTGGAGTTTACCTTTGTGTAATCTACTTGCAGTGCTTGTACATTCTCTGCAGCAATTGTGAAGCATTTCACTTTATGGATACCTCTTTCTTTCTCAGTGACTGAGCACGTGAAATAATGCTGAATTGTGAGAAAGAATGCAGTTATGGGAAGCAAAATTAAACCTCTAACTACTCTGTACAGATACTTGATTACAGCAATTAGGCTTTGAAACCAGGCATCTTGACAGTATTATTGATCAGGCTAAATTCATCTTTTACTCATGCCCTCTCCTCTTTTCAGGTAAAGTTAAAGTTCAGGGAGAATTGCAGGGTGCGTAAGGGTTTCTTCTGTCACTCAGTTTGTACTACACTTACCACACACTTACTGGGCCTTGGTGTAGATTCGGTCTTCTAATATGGTACCCTCTGCCCCAGTGTTTCCTAGCGTTTAATAATAATTAGGTATAATAAATAAGCTTTTTGGTATATTATTGCAACAGTAATGTAGTAAAACTTAATGTTTAGTGATATTGAAGTGGAATAAAATACCCCGTGGCAGTTTTGAAAGGAACTGGGGGGAAATTAAAGTGTTTTATGGAAATAAATCCTGATTTAAAATGTCACAGTCCATGACTGTTCTAAGACTGATCCTGCTTCTGATCAACCTTTTCTAATGTTCACAAGTCTTCTCACTTGCTGAATAATAAATGCCTCAGGTATTTATTTATGAATGAGATAATCAGTCCTCCCACTTTATTATAAATTTAAAATGATACCATGTATACAAATAGCACCATGTGTACAAATGGATCCATTATTATTTTTCACTGGTATAGGAAAATTGTTTTATAATGTTTGAAAAAATGCTCTGCTCTTCATAAAATATGAAAATCACTGACATGTAAAACATAAAGTAGGAGAAAAATGCAATGTGACTTACCTATGGTCACAAGTGGAATGTGATTTGAATGTAGGAATAATATATGTTTTACACCCAGTAGCTCCTCTTTTGTTTTTGTAACATTTACTTAGTTACTTATTATTCTGTATGTAGTTCTAGGTTTGGGGGATATAGAACTAAATTTTAAAAATCCAGAATTGTCTGCCATTACAAAGCTTGTCCCTTAGGAGGAAAACAGCAGAGTAAGAAGTATTTTTTTCCAAAATCACATAGGAAATGACACACTAATCCTTAATAAATGTTACTATTTTATTTTATAAGTTGATAGGGCAAATGCTACCTATTAAGGGGAACGATTTATATTTTCACTCACTAAGTATGTACAACTATTGTAATTACACTGAAGTTAAAAAAAATGAAAACTATTCCTTTTGAGTTTTGGCTAAACTCTATATTCAAATGCATGTCAACTTTAAATGTCTGCGCCTCATCTATTCCTCTTTATTTAGACTGCATTTGAAAACAGAATATAAGGCAGATCTAAACAGACATAAGCAAGTCTTAAAAATATTTGAGGCATCATTAGTGCTTCTAATAATATTTTTGATGCCATTTTTTCCCTCATAAAGAATTGTCCTGCCCTGTATTTATCCAAATTATTCTGACTTGTTATTTCAGAGTATGGAGTGCTTATAAAAAGCTTTAGAAGTCTTTTCCAATAGCAGCAATTCTACTTCCATAGTCTTTGCTAATGCAATTTCGTGACAGGCCACTTAGGTAATAAGTGTGAAAAAGGCCATGGGTTGTGAGTTTTAGAAAGCTTTTCCATTTCATAGTGTGCAGAATATCTTTATCAGAAGAAAAAATAGTTGATAACTGGTTGAACTTCTTAAAGATTCTTACAGGGAGGGGAGATGAATTTGGTATGAAAACCTGAGAAATTGTTGAGAGAAGTACCATTATCGATTTTGAGATTTGTTCCAGGTAACATATTGATGGATGGATGGAATAAAGAGGAAAAAAAGAAAAAAAGAAAGGATGGATGTCTCCATTAATTTTCTGGGAACCTAAATTCTAATTTCTTTTAATATATGTGGTCAAAAATATTTTTTCTCTCTGATATCATTCAAAATAAAGTGATCAGATCAAATGATGTTTAAATTATTTTATTTAGGTCCTTAAATTCAGATATACATATATAATGTAGACAATTTTTCTGCTTCAATTTTAAATGGTTTTCTTAATAGCTCATTCCCAATCAATAGGTGAATTTGCTTTTTCTCTTCTCAAAGCAATGAATTAATATTCAGATGGTATGTACTTATCATTATGGACTTTCCTTTATGATGCTGAGAATTTGAGGAAGATCTGGCAAGGAATAAGAGAAGTGGACTACTGTGTTTTCAGAGGTGATTAATTTTCAGAAAAATAAATTTAGTTCTGATTAAACTATATTTATCTCCAATAATAATAAGAATGACCATATATATTTTAATGGAATTTCTAAAAGAATACTGCTCTTTTGAACACTATTACAACTAGATTTGATTTTCTAACATATACCTCCTTATGGAAAACCCCTCTTCAGATGTTGTTTAAATGTCAGAAACAAGATATCTTAAACACTGAGGGATGAATGTTCCTTTTTTGAATAGGGAAATGGATAAACAGCTTTATTTTGAAAGTAAAAATTATGACAGTGATCTCAGACTGTGAGAGTCATTCATTAAGTGATTGTGTTTAGAGATCCATACAAAGAGGAAGTGGTCACTCTATGTTCCAAAGGAACTCTCTAAGACCTGAGGAAGTGTCTGGAAGTCATTTAACTATTTACTGTGGAAGTCTATTCATTTGCAGTCCAAATGGCACTTTTATTTCCCCAAAGCTACTTGCTCATTTTTTTTTTTTCATTGAAAATATGGTGACATTTTGAAGCACTTCTTTTGGAGCTGGATTTGTGATTCTCAGCTTTTTGCCAATTATAGTGTTTGATTTTCTTGATAAACTTACCAGTTTGTTCTGCTTTGTAATCAAACTGTTGAAGTTAACACAATCTTCTTAGCAGTTCATTGAACCACTGGATAGTTTTCTGCAGGTACAGAGTTTTCTGTATATTTCTCATTCACCAAGAATTTATGATTTTAAAGTTAGCAAGTAAACCCACGTATCTTGCAATATTTCTCTGATAGGTGTGATGAATTATGAAATCCTACTCTTAGTTTGTTCTTTCAGGTTAGACAAATACTATCTTAGCAGCTTGATTTAAAATGAATATACTATTAGAAGTATATTTTATCAGTTTTAAGAATATAATATTTCTTGCCTCTGAAAAGAAAAGATTAGGGTGCAGCTTTATAATACAGTTATGTAGGGAAGGAAAATATTAAGATAGTAACGATATTATTAAATAATATATAGCTGCTATCTGAACGAAATTAAGATGAGCTAAGTTTAGTAATACTCTAATCCTGTTAAAACACATAGAGCAGTATGCAGTGTGACTTTATTTACAAGAATATGGTGCTCTGCTGAAGAGGATGAAACATGGACATATACAGAGATAACTAAAAAAAATACACACACTGAATAAGAAGCTATTTAGAACTTACTACATTCTATGTGCTATGCTAAATCCCTTTCTTGGGTTATTTGCTTCAGTCGTCAACAGACTCATGTGAAACTGAATCATTAACATCCATTGCATATGCAAAAGACACAACAAAACTGAAGAAGCAATTCTAAAGGCACAGGTCCACAGACTACTTACTAACTCTGACCTCTTACCCTTCTTACAAGCTTGTGAAACCCGAACCTAGAATGAATCCATGTGAGATTTTCTATGTGGTTCAGAAGTGGTGAGTGGCTAACAAAGGCATTGTGGAGGAAAGGGGCTTGAACTCTGCTTAGAAATGTGGCTACAATAGACAAGTGAACACACACAGGAGGTTGTTATTGGGGAAAAATTATCTTGAGAATCATTGCACTAAGATAAACGTTGATAAAGGACATTATGGGTTACATTGGTTTTAGCAGTTCACTTATTATGCTTCTTAAATGTACTTTATCTTGTTGCTAGGCCTGCCTCTGGGTATAATCCTTTCTACCAGAACAAACTACAGCAGAGAGACCTTGGGAAAAGAAAGATGATTGCAGCAGTAAAATCCACCAGCAAAATGTCTATGCTAGTACAGACACTATGTGAAGGAGTTCACATAATTTGTTTTGAATCTTCATTTCTGATTTTGGTAATAGGATGAACAACATGACAGAGGACATATTAGATATACGTATATAATTACATACACAGTATACACATGTGATTTAAAAGCATGATGGATCTTGTGAGAAACTGAAAGAAATCTTCAGAAATCAGAAATGGGAAGAAGGTTGATATCCAGAGATGTATCTGCCACTCCTTGGTGACCCGTAGACTTCCATAAACCACACATGTGAACGTGAAGGACAGAACTTGGGACCCAGCAAGGCAGAAATATCTTCTATAAAGTTACAACCCCAAATGGCTACACTTTCAATGAGAAAATAAGCAAACTATAGAAGAAAGATCCTGTGTGTCTGAATACAGAAATGTGTCTGTCATTTGAGATCTTGTTTCTGTATAAAGGGGAATAAAACTCGTATTTATTTGTAGCTGGGATTTATAGCATTTGTATGCATGACCAAAAATCTCCAAGTCAAAAAATTATCTCCTAAGTAATCTTGAATTATGATTTAGCTATCTGACAGAAGCAATCAAAAACACTTTCTTGAGGAATGACTAATTTTTTAGTGCTTCAATTATAAAAAAAATGAATATTGAAAGAATAATACAAGGAACTTTCATAAACCCACCACTGAGGTTCTTCAAATCTCCAGCATTTTGACAAACTTTTTGTCTTTTATCTCTCTCTTTGAATTTTCTATAACATTGTCGAACCATTTGAATGTAAGCTGATGATATCATGACAGTTTACCCATAAATATTCCAACATAGATTGCCAAAAAAATACTCATATTCACTTATATACACACAATTATTTTTCATCCCACCTATGAACAATAATAGTATTTTCTGTATTTTGATTTCCATGGGTAATTGCAAATCATGTTTTATAGTCATTGCTTTCCATAATTAAAGTTCTGTCATAGTTTACATATATGTTTGTAATATACCTAAATGTATATTATATGTATACCTGTATGTAAATTTGTTATAAATTATTAAGTACACTTTATTTTGGCAAGAATTGTTTCTTCATATTTCAGTTTATCAGGAGATAGAGTAGTTAGGGTGTTGTGCTGTTAGTATAAGGTTAATCACTTAGTGTGTTGATTATGAAATTTCTTTTTAGAAGTACTTATCTTTGCCTCTGCCTTCAGCAAATTATCAGTAGTGTGACCGTTTGCTCTGTGTTGAAAGACTGATTTCTACTTAACCGCCTGCCCATTAATTTCATCATCCTATAACAATACTAGCTGCATCAATTATTCTACTGATAGTTTATATTCATTAGCTGATATTTAACATTTATTAGCTGATAGTCTTCTGCAATGATGACTTTCCTTTCATCAACTGAAGATGAATCACGGTAGTTCCTAAAAGATAAAAAGTTATATTTATCTTCAGTTACTAATTTTCATAGAAGGTTATTGACATACCCGTGATCTCCAGCAAGGACAAATAAAGGAATATTTTCCCTTCCATGACTTTCTTATCTCTTGAACATCATTGTGCACTAATTTTTCAAAAATTTATGTGTTGGGCTAAAACAAATTATTGTTAATTTGAAGGCTACATTGTGCTAAGCTATAATTTGTATCATTTTGATATGCTTTCATTATTTTGAGGGTTTCCTGGCTATATAGCACAGAATGTTCTGGAATAAATTTGTTTTTACCTGCCTCAGATCTGGAATTAGATGGTCTAGGCAGCCAAAATATGGTGTACTTTGAAGATAGATAATTCCCTTAAATAACTTTACCAGTAACATGGACTCACAATATAACAAATACAAACTATCTGGTGTTACAGTAATCAGTGGAAACAACAGAAAACCAAATTCTAGAATCAGACCTTCAAAGATTGTGAATATTACAATCATCATATTCAGAAAGACAAGAGTTTAGAATATTCATAAATGTAAAAGCCGATCTTAATGGTGTAGCAAAGGAACAAGAAAAACTTACCAGCAAAAATAACCTGGCAGTTTTAAAAAAGAATAAGTAGAATTTAAAATAAAAATGTGCATGTATGTCTAATCCTCTCAGCTTTAATGCCATCTTCTTAGAAACCTCTGTGCCCTGAGAGACAAATGGTGGAAGAAGTAAATGTGCAGGCTGAAGTACAAAAGTAGAAAGATGAAACAGAAGTCCAAGTAAAATGGCTTGTACACCCACGGAGGCCAGAGGAGTGCAAATGAGGAATTCTGGAGGCTGAGGACACTGGTACAAACGGTTAGACTCCATGCTACTGTCTAGAATTGTCTCAGTCGATTAGAACTTCATTGCCTTCTGATCACCAAGATCACCTGAGAGAGACCCACCTTGTTCATAACTAAAGCAGTCCCTATCTACCCTGGACCTGTGGCATTCTGTACTAGTTCAGTTCTCAGTTGTGGCCAAGTGTCACACATGCACAATGAACAATCTCTTCTACTGTGTTAGCTGAAGAAAAATGTATGTGTATAATCAATGAAACTAAAAGTACTCACAGTGGAAAAACTCCTTGACATCGGCCTTGCAATGATTTCTCTGACATTTTACCAAAAGCTCAGGCTTTTGGTAGCGTAAATAAATGGGACCACATCAATTTAAAAGCTTCTATTAAGCAAAAACAGAAATCAGTAAAATTAAAAGATGGCTTACAGTTTGGGATGATATACATGCAAATTGTAACAAGAAATGACTGTCCAAGATTTATATGAACTCATACAACTAAATCACAAGAAAACATTAAAAATTGGCATGACTTTAATATACATTTCCCACAAGATGGCATAACAATGGTTAACATGTATGAGAAAAGCTGTTCAACAACATTGATCTATCATCAAGGAAATACAAATGAAACCTCGAAGTGATCCTATCTCATCCCCACTAAGATAGCTATTATGAAAAAATGAAAACGTGTTGCTGACGATATGGCAAAAAGGGAACTCTTGCATATTGATGATAGGAATATTGATTGGAGCTGCTGTAATGGAAAATATGAATGTTCCTAAAGAAATTAAAAATAGAAGTACCATATGATCCAGCAAACTTGTTTTATGGCATATACTCAAAATAATTGGAACCACAATTTTGTAAAGATAACTGAACTCTCTTGTTTATTGTTCCGTTATTCACAATAGTCAAGTTACATTCGTCAGTGGATGAGTGGATAAAAAAACTTATATATGTTTTGCCACGATATAGAAGGAGCTGAAGAGCATTATGATAAGTGAAATAAGACAAAAATATTATATCATACCATATATATGTACAAACTAAAATAGTGTCAAATATATCAAGATAGGAAATAAAATACTAATGATTAACAGGGTTAAAAGGCGGGAAATGAGATCAAAAGAAATGAAGTAGCGTATTTTATAATTAGCTGATCAAAGTATCTAATATACAACATGGGGATGATTACGATGTTTTGCATTCAAAAATTTTGCTAAAGGAATATATTACAGCTGTTCATGCTTTAGGGGAGGAAAACTGGAAACTGTTAATGATTATGCTAATTTGTCCCATTGTTGTAGTCATTTTAACTACACTGCATAACATTGTGGTATCTTACAACACAATCTTATAACATTGTGGTATATACTTTATTATATTAAATTTTATTTTTTTAGAAGAGTATAAAGGTGGATTTAACAGCAGATTTAACACAGTTAAGAGAACTAATGAACTGAAAGATGTAAGGGACCACCCTGTGTCACGCAGGTCCACTGGTTTGTCACTGATTGGGAGAGGGGCAATGAGGATGAAAGACAGACACACAGAGTTAATTTAACATGTGGGTAGCCAGGGCACTCTTGCATCTAGCAGGCAGAGTCCCAGGTGTCTTGCTCATACTACTTTTATTCGCTCAGACACAAATACAAGCAATTAAAGTAACAAAAGATTCATCTGCTTTCCAGTATCCATTAGTGCATGCTCAGGTAAACACCTTAATCTCAGCTATACTGACTTTTTTCCCAGACCGTGTAATGTGCCATCACCTCTGTGTGCTACCTTTCTCTTTTGTGCTCTCAGAGGAGATGGTTTCAATTATTCTTAACAGTCTCCCACAAAAAGATATGAGAAATTATCCAGATATAAATGAAAAATGAAAATACAAATGAAAAAGAATTTTAAATGTGAGAGATACAGTAAGAAGCTATAATCAGGCAAGTAGATGGAGAAAATAAGAGTTGAAAGAGGGAATGGTGAAAAGGTTTCTGAAAATAATAGAAACACAAACCCTAATATATAGGAAATACAGCAAAAGAGAAATTCATACCTAGAGAAATTGCAGTGAAAATACACAGGAACAGGCACATACTGAAAGAAATTTCAGGAGAAAAGGAAGCATCAAAGAAAGTGATCAACATCTATAAGGAATCAATTGATGGGCAAAATAATGATGCCTACTTTTTAAAATTATGAACGAGAATTAAAATGACAGACAAAAATAGCATGTAAATCTGAAGGACAGTGATTGGAAGAAAACATCATCATACCTCTTCATTCTTTTGATTAAATGTAGACTGCTAAATTAAATATGTATGCTATAATTTCTAGGCTAATCATAAAAATAATGGAAGATGTATATTATTCCACACACTGAGAGGGAAAACCAGAAGAGTGGCTCTGCAGAGCAAGCAAAAGTCCAGTTGAGAGCTTAACCAAGTTGTAAATTTTGCCTGTATATAAGCACGTTTTTAATATTTCACAATATTGTGGAATTATTATGTCTAATAGAATTATCTATAATTGCTTCATTTAGGGATTAATATTTTTACGTACCTGCTCAAACTTTTTCTATCATTCACTTTAGCCATAAAGTACAAAATTATTTTAATATATTTACACATATTGTATATTATATTATCTATTCATTAACTATCTACTTACCAACTTATCTAAGTTTACTTAACCAGTTTATCTAAGTTCCCTGTTATCAGTTGTGTGATTCAAGTGTTAAGATGGAGGTAAAATTGAACTGATTTACATGCATTACAAACAGGTCATTGACTTCTCAAAGATAGTCTTTTAAATATTGGGCACAAGTGCATATTTGATTAACTTTTTTGACAAATATTTTAGCATGGAATTATTGAATAAATGTTAGGAATGTTCTAAAGTTTCTGACTCAAATTATTAGCTTACAGTAAAGGTAGTATTAGTTCAGACCTAAAACAGGAGGTATTGAAGATATGCATTTAACTTATGAGCACTGGATTCTGTTGTATAAATACATCATTGCTTTTAATTTTTATCAATATATGTTTGCAGCATATAACGATTACATTTATTGCAAGGAGTTGGTACATCTACATAACACATCTCAATTCTTTTTTTCTCCCTTCCCTCCACCCCTTTTTATTTTACAATCCTTATAAGGTTAATTATCATAAATACATATTAATAACCACACTAATGGGCCAAAAACCATATAAAGCATGTAAGACAATTAGACTAAATCAAAATACATTTTTAGATACATTGTCCATTTGGGATTACAATAGAATTTTCTCTCCTTTTTTATCATATATTTAAGTAAATATTTAAATTTGTTTAATTTTCTTTCTTAAATCATAGATTGACTAGGAGGGGAAATAGAATGAGGAAGAAAGTGTGCTGGTATTTTCCTGGTATTTTACATGTCTAGCCTTTTTCTAAAAAGAAAAATAAAATAGCAGTATGTCTATGGGGCTAAAAATACCCAACCTGAACACAAAGCTTTTCTAGGAGCACTGATGTGACACAGTGCCTGTTATTTACTTTGGAATTATGCCCACAACTCCCATTAGTAATAATGAAAGTTAATGACATGCCTTATGGAATCAGACAATGGTCTTCAATATTTGTAACTGCTTGCTGGGGTAGAGCTATTTTGTATTGTCAGTGGGTGTCAGTTTGTAATTACAAATTGCACAAACACTATTCACGGTATGTATTTTGCCAACAAGGATTAACTTGGCATTTAGAAAAATGCTTTATTTTCAGCATCCAAGAGAAACAAAATCTGTGCCTTTAAAGTAACAAGGTTAGAAGAGTAACTAAGCACCCATGAAATATAATTTATAGTTTTCACATTTAATGGAGAAAAAAAAGACATGAGTTTGGATTTATGAAAGTTTAAATGATCATTTATTAACATAAATCCCAAATAGTGAGATATTATGCCATTTCAATGAAAAATATCTATAGTTATCATAAGCTTAAATGTTATTTATGTTGTGGATCTCTGTATATTTAGCTCACTGAATTTCACTAATTTTCTATGGATTTAAAAATTGATGAAATAAAACTTTGAATTTTTTTATTGTTGTTTAAGAAATGTTTGACAGCACCTCCCTTTCTATTTTGTAAAAGGGACTAATAGGCTAAAAAGTAGAGTAAAAAAAAAAAACGCAGTTTTAAGACCCAAAATACATAGATCTCATTCACCAGCATCTCATTTACCTTCTCAATCGACAAGAGACCAAGAGGCTCTCTTGCTGCTGTCTTCCCAAAAACATGAATTCCCTTCCATTGCCAAGCCTTCACACACACAGTCTTTTTCATTTTCTTTCTTTTTTTCTTTTTCTTTTTTTTTTTTTTTTTTGAGGCACCAAGGATTGAACTCATGACCTCGCACTTGCCGGGCTGGCTCTCAGGCCCCTGAGCTAGATTCCCAGCTTCATTTTCCAATAATTGGCTTTCTTGAGGAAGCTAATTCAGAAAGCTAATCCCCT
>RJWT010029622.1:0-14865 GCA_004365215.1 Cuniculus paca | reverse complement strand
GGAGAGGGATAAGATGCACAAACTATTGTGAAGGTGGGAAAATGGAACCTACTGGCCAATGGGACACAGGCTGTGTGTAAATTAGAGGAGCAAAGAGACTTCCAAAGTAGCTGTTTGTTCTCAAGGCATAGGGGGCAGGAAGGATGTTTTAGGACAGAATGCTTTGAGTGTAACACTTTAGATGAGATACCTACTGGGCATCCTTGTGGAGATGTTAATCTGGCAGTTGGATGTGTTTTAAGCTTACCAGTCAACATGGTGGTCACCAGTATAAATGTTTAAAATCTTTTGGATCCCTACTTTCAGAAAGAATTAAGCACACAATCAAATGTATGCTCTGTTAAGCCTATGAAGAAGACTTGAACAAAATTTACTTAGCTCCAGATGTATTTTGTTTTAGAGGAAAATCTAAAGCCTGGAGAAATTCAAGGTCAGATAGCAATTTGCATGTAAAGCCAGGACCAGGATTGAAATCTCAGCCACATACTCTGTGAGCTACACCCCAAGCTTAAGTCCTTTTCCATTATTTTCAAAATTCTTTAACATTGGTTTATTGAAGTTTTTTCTTTTCCAACTGTAGAAATTTTCTTTCCCATTTTTCTGGTTTTTTTTTTAATTTAACCTAATGTTCTGTTCCTATAGTTCAAGCTCATTCTCTATTTTAATCAATCTTTGCTTTTTTTCAAAACATGTATGATGTTTGCTATAACTGAGTCTTAAAACAATGTCTATGTAGTTCTCTTCCAGAGTATGTAAGAGACTGGATGACATGACACTCTACACAGAAGACTCAAAAACTCCACAGCAACTCTTAGAATTAATAACCAATATAGCAGGATACAAGATCAACATACAGAAATCATTGGCATTTGTGTACATCAACAATGAATGGGATGAGAAGAAAACCATGAAAATAATACCAGTCACAATAGTGTCAAGAAAAATGAAATACTTAGGAATTAATTAACCTAGGAAATGAAAGACCTCTACACAGAAAACTATAGTACTCTGTAAAAGATTTAAGGGGTCATCAGAAAATGGAAAGATGTCCCCTGCTCCTGGATAGGCAGAACCAATATTCTCAAAATGGCCATACTCCCAAAACTGTTATACAGATTTAGTACAGTCCCAATCAAAACATCAACAGCATACTTTCCAGAGCTACAGAAAACAAACCTAAGACCCCTGAAAAGACCCAGAATAGTAAAAGCAATATTGAGCAACAAGAGCAAAGTAGGATGCATTTCAATACCTGACCTCAAGCTATACTGCAAAGCAATAATGATAAAAATGGCATGGCACTGGAACAAAAATATGGATCAATGGAACAGAATAGGGGATAAAGAAACACCCCCAGATACATTCAATCATTTGATCTTTGACAAAAGGACCAAAAGCATATATTGGAGGAAAGATAGGCCTACTCAACAAGTGGTGCTAGGAAAACTGAAAAATTGCAGCAAATTGAAACTGGGCCCATACCTCTCACATGTACTAAATAAAAATAAAAATGGATCAAAGATATAAACAGAAAAACAGAAACATTAAATCTATTGGAAGACAAAGTAGGTGAAACACTTGAAGCACAGGTGCAGGAAAGGATTTTGTAAACAGAACTGCTAGAACACAAGAAATAAAAGCAAGAGTAAACAAATGGTATTATACCAGACTAAAAAGTTTCTGTACAGCAAAGAATGAACTAGGACTGAAGAGACATTCACAGAATGGGAAAAAAATTTTGCCAGCTACTCCTCAGACAGAGGACTAATATCTGGAATATATAAAGAACTCAAAAAATTAAACTCATCTAAAATTAAAGACCCACTCAAGAAATGGGCAAGGAAAATGAACACACACTTCACAGAGAAAGAAGTACAAATGGTCAACAGACATATGAAATACGCTCAACTTCTCTGGTAGAGAAATGCAAACTAAAACAATGTTTAGATTCCATCTTGTTCCAGAAAGAATGGCAATCATCAAGAAATCAAAAAATAGTAAATGTTGGCATGACTGTGGTGAAAGAGGAACTCTCCTATATTGTTGGTGAGAATGTAAACTGCTACAACCATCATGGAAATTAATATGGAGTTTGGTAAAACACTAAAATTAGAAATTTCATATGACCCAGCTATTCTTCTTCTAGGTAAATTCCCCAAAGAGTTTAGGACATCATTCTATGGGGATACATTCATACCAATGTTTATAGCAGCACAAGTCATGATAGCTAAATCCCAGAAGCACTATGTATACCCATCAACGCATGATTTGATAAAGAAATATGGTATCTTTATATAGCAAAGCACTACTCAGTTATAAAGAAGGACAAATTTGAGACATTTGTAGGAAAATGGATGCACCTGGAAAAATATAATGTTGAATGAAATAAATCACACATACAAGCTTGAAAACCATATGCTATCTCTCATTTGAGTAAAGCAAAATGCAAACTAAGAGAAAAATAAAGGAAGGATAGAAGGAGATATGGGATGGATCTCTTGCAGATGGGAAGTGGTCCAGGGGACCAGAGAGGTGAGGGAGAGGGGATAGGGAAATAGGTAGAGTGAAGATATGCCAGGTACAGGATCCTCAATGAATGTGGACATTAAATGCCATAAACATGATATAAGATTAATAATATCAACAAGAAAGAAAAGGGGAAAAGGGAATTAGAGGAAGGGGGGAAGGGAGGAGGGAGGGAATTTTTAAAAGGAGACAAGTTGTGTTATGTACACATACCAACTCCCCAAGATGATTGTAAAATGCATTTACTGCAAACCCAAGCTAATAAATAAATTTTAAAAAACAGCCATGTCCAGTAAATAATGTGAAAATTTTGGTTACCATTTACAAATGAGGAAGCTGCAGCATAAAAGTTAAATAAACTATATTTAATTAAACAGATAGTTTGAGACAGTCAAAACCAGAATTTAGAATGCTTTGAGTCTAGCCCAGAGAGCTACCATTTGGGCCAGGAAAAATTCTTAAGTTCAGGTACTACCATTCTTCAGAACTGAGGACTTCTCCATACTCTTTAGCATGAAGATAATACCACCCCAATCTTACTTTTTCCTGTCTCACCCTCTCAAGTTGATGCTCTCCATTCTATAGCAAAAATTGGCTTCTTCTGGCCTAATCCATTTCTCTTTCCTGGGCACACAGAGAAGCTGTGTTTCTCAGCTTCCCTTGTAGTTAATAACACATTTCCATGTGACTGATTTCCCACCAAAAGAATTTGATCAGAATTAACTCACACCCTTCTCAGTCCATGAATCTCAGGCTCAACTGTGTGTGATTTCCCCTGCCTTTCTTTCATCAGCTTGATATGGATGGACACCGCAGTGCCAAGGATTGAAGTTAGCAGGAGTTGAGGCGGAAAGATCCTGGATCCCTGTGTCACTACTTGAAGGAAAAGTTCTTGACAAGCAAGAGAGCACATTCTACTCTTTTCTGTGAAAATAAGAAATAAATTTCTACCATGTAACAGTCATCACAAATTTTGAGATCTGTCGTCTGCAGCAGCTGGTGCATTGATCTGGGTCAGAAACACCTGTATCAAGCCCAAGCAAACATTCAGGAGGACCCGTATTGTTCCACTTGGACTTAGCAAAGAACTTGTGGTTGAAGAAGGAAGAAGGTCAGAGACCAGACACTATGGCTTCCTCACTCCAGAAAGGAAAGGGATCCAGAAAGGGACAAATCCAGCACTGCCTAAGGTCATGAAGCTGAACAGTCTCAGCAGGGCTACAGCATCCTTTCCTGGCTCCTTATCCAGGGTTCTTTCCAGGAGACTAGATCTCCCTTCTGCTGACAGATAATAGACACCATCCAAGACAGGCGTTAGAACAGAACTCAGACAAAATGATCAGAAATGTCTTCTCAGACTCTCCTGACTTAACCTTCATGCACTGTCACAAGGGAGCTGAAAAGTAGCCAATCACCTGTCTTCCTCTGATAACCTTCCTGACACTTCAGGGTATAAATTCAATTCTTCTCAGTTTTGCCTCTCTGGCATAGCTATAGTCTCACAAATACATCTTGGGATCATTAAGAAGTAAAAGCAATCAGATCACAACAACCTTGGCTGTGGTGATTGAGATGTTGGTCCACCCCAAATTGGCCCGTACCCAGGCACGTCTATCACTTAGAGGGTCTGAAGTTCTCACTGTAAGGACAGTACCCCAGTGGGAGGAACAGGGGATGGGGTGCATCGAGCTTTGCCCCTATTTCAAGCAGAGCACATACAAATATAAGCTTTTCCAATACAAGCCCAGTGGTCTCGCTTTTTTCTGATTTACATCCCTATCAATAAAAGTTTTGACTACATGTCCCCTACATATAAATAATGTCTATAAAAAACTGTCTACTTAATATATAATGATATCCATGTGTTATGCATGAATCATTTGTGTATACTGTACAATATAGCATTTGTGAAAATGGACAGTTTTCAAGGATGAGATTTTTAGAAACTGAATATAAAATTTTTTTCCCCCCTGGCTCTAGTGGACCATTCCACACACTCCCCTTTTCAGAGAATCCTTGGTTCATCAAAAACCTTTGAACCAAAGTCACAAACTGGCTCCTACAGGCCAAATACAGCCCACAGATGTGTTTTGTTTGGCTTTCACTGGGTTTTTTAACTTTTCTATTAGTTTCTAACACTTAGAAGTTGGACATTCTCATAAAAATTCTCATAAAACTTTGGAAATTTCCCTCATTTTATTCACAGCTTTATCTGCCACGTTTGATGCATAGTAGACACTCAATATCTATTTGTCTAATTGAATTTCCAACTTCTCTCCCCCGAAAAATGTGGCTGGCATTTCTTCCTGGCAGTGATGACCAGGATCTGAGTAGGAATTACTCCCTTTAGTAAGCTATAGGCAGCCCAGGGCCATAGGCCCCACCATTCCTTGTTGCCCTCTACCAGCAGGTAGCTTCACTCATGCCTGTTTCCTGTATGGCCCTATTTGAACAAGCACTTGTTTCAGGGTTTTTGGGTTGTGGTACCCTCCATCACACCCCATAAGGTTAAGTTAAAATAAATAAATAAATATATATATATATATATATATATATATATATATATTCCACATAGAGTCCAAAGTCATTGAAATCTATGAATATGATCCTGATTCTGACAATTACCATCCTTGGAGAATTTGCTGTCTAAGGCATTTGGCAATCTGAAAATAAGAATAGCAATTCTTTTTTCACAGGTTGCTTGACAATCACAATAAATACGATAATATCTGTAGGCTGCTTTGTAAATTGCAAAGTACTATGACAATGCAAAAGCTTATCAGTATTACAGCTGCATTTGTCCTCCAAAAGGACTAGCTGGAGATGGAGTAAAGAACCCTAATGTCAACCCCGGAGCTGGCCACCCTCCTCTACATTTGTCATATGTCTCCATACACTCACCTCCCACTCCCACTCTTTAAATTTAGTGGAAGGTTTAGTGGAAGACAAATGAAGGGACCAACTGAAAAGTAAAGAAGCCACAACACTAAAGGCTATGTTCAATTTATTCTACTAATATTCACTCCTTTATTTCACTCTTTTCTGGTTTTTAAATTGTTAAACTTTTGTGACTTAATGCACTACCAGACTCAGAGCTCAATGTCTTACTCCAGAGACCAGTTGTACCCAGAATCTTTCCACTCTGGACCCCAAGAGCAGGTCCCTAATCCTGTACCTTTGTTTCCTTCCATACAGACCTCCTTAGAATTCTAATCTTGTTATTCACCCCTTGGAAACGGGCCCAAGATAGGTCTCCTCTTCCACCTTTTTATCAGCAGAGAGACTATTTCTGTCACATTTAAGACTAGCTTCCCAGCAGCACGCCTCCCACTCCCTCTCCCTCTCCCTCTTTGTCTCTCTCTCCCTCTCTCTCTCTCTCCCCTCCCCTCTCTCTTGCATCTCTCTCTTCATTCAGTTCTAGCCCCTCATAAATGTTTTGCTGGATACAAGTTAAATTACATAAAATTACCAGTATTCAACTATTTATGAATATAGGGGACAATTGCTTATGATTCGACTAAATACGTTTGATCCAGGCGCCCACCTCTGCGGGTTTCTATAATCTCCAAATCTTCCTATTTTAAGCCAAAGCCAGTTGTTCTTGTCTATTTTGTGTGATAATTGCACTGTGGCCCTGAGACAAACACTGTGGCATCTTAAATATGCTCAAGGACTCTCTCCTCACAGACCTGAGCTATGGTTACCATATAATTCCTTGAACTAAATACCCTAGTAAACAAATGTATTTGGAGTAAAACAGATTCTTTTCTTTTTAGCTTCTCTCCTAGTTCCTATAGCAAGAGAGAGAAATGATACCATATATACTACTACTTTAAGGAATACAGGCATTGTCTCAGGATTTCCCACCTCCTGCCATCTTGAAAATCCCACATTTCCCTTCTCACTCTTTTAACCCTTCATCAGTTTTCAAAATTCCCTATCTTCTGCTTTTTGGTTATTCTATCCATCAGCAGGAACTCTCATAGTGCCTGCTTTTTTGCCTAATGCCCTCCCTAAACATCAGCTACTCTTAAACCTAATGGAGGAAATTCTTGGAGAACACCCTCCCAACCACACAAACACCTGCCAATACCTACAGGTCTATATGTTAGCGTATCTTAGACCATTGGGTCTGCCATAGCAATATAACAAAGACTAAGTCGCTTTTGAAAAACAAAGATCTCTCTTTAGGTTTACAGACTTGGAAGTCCAAGATCAAGGTGCCCACATGTTTGTTGTCTGGCAAGAGTTGCTTTCTGGTTTCAGATGCCCAAGTCTTGTAGATCTTCACTTGGTGGAGGAAGTAGATAGCTGGGGTCTCCTTTACTAGGGCACTAATCCCATTCGGTGAGGTTCTGAACTCACGCCCTAATCACTGCCCAAAAGCTCTTCCTCTTTATACCATTCCCTTGTTAGAATTTCAACACATAAATTTAGGGGGAAACCCAACATTCAGAATTTACCATAGCAGAAATCCTGTGATATTAAACATTGCTCTCTCTCTTAAGTGTATCTGCTTTTAAAAGGCAAAGTGCTCACATGTTAAATGTTTCTGAAGCAATTCTTTGGAATGCTATTGTTTCAATGGATATTCTTGGATCTTCATAAAAATGATCAAATAAATTTGGGAATTGCTACATGCCACAGCCCCTAGAGCAAGTTTCACAACACAAAGCATCATATTAAAGGCTTAGAAAGACCTTGCAGTAAGGTCTGTTTAACTTTGTTTAATCTAGTTTCTCCAAAACTTATTTAATGATGGAAATCTTTTTTTCTTTTTTTTCTTTTAAAGAGAATAGAACAAAACAAAACAAAACAAAACAAAGCAAAAGAAAACAGAATAGAGTCAAGCATAATATAGCATTTCAGAACAGAACACTGCAAGTTACACAGGTTTTCAAAACATAACAACAGGAGATTAACAATGGTTACCCTAGTGTCTCTTGCTTTCTTCAAAATGGTTGTTCATACATTTAGAGACAATAAACTCAAACAAAACAAAGTGATATAAAACCAGATGAAACAAAAGAGCATTACAGGCCTTCAAGTCGGACAACAAGAAACCAGCAATGGCTACCATAATGTCCCATTTTTCGAAATAGCTGTTTGGAAATCTTTTTTCTTAATGAGATTTTTTTTGTGTGTCACTTCCTGGGCCTTTATGTCATAAGAAGAGACTCCATGAGTACTGCTAGAATCCTGCAGGGATGCTGTAGTTTAGCTCTAGAGTGACCCTTGAAATTCTCATGTATGTAGAAGCTGATTGCATCAGAGAGACATTGTACTCATCAGTGAATTTAAGAATCCATAGTTGAATGTGGCGGGGGGGGGGGGGCTGACCGGAAGAGCCAGGTCATGGGAACATGACCTAGAAGAGTGCATCTCCTTCCCTGTCTCTTCCTTTCACTCTCTGCTTCCTGGCCGCCATAAGGTGACTAGTCTTTTTCTGCCAGACCCTTCCACCATGTCATTTTTGCCTTAGAGTCAGCCAACCAAAGATTTAACTGTGAACCAAAATTAATTTCTCCACCTTAAAATTGTGGGTGTCAGGAATTTTGTCCCACTCTTAAGGAAAGGGACTCAGACTGGGGAGAACAGTTAAGTTTAACACTGCCTCTTTCCATTGGATATGTAGAGAAAGAGTGACTGGTAAGAACACCATACCTCTTACCAATCACCACCATCCCACAATCCCATCTTAGAGAAGAATATCACTGACGTAGGCTTATAAACGGCTTTCCTTCTCTGCCCAGAACAGAACTCCATTTTTTTCTAATACCAGGATTTCATGTGTTTCAAGGAGCATCTCTCATGTCAAATGGTGGGAGGCGACATAATGACACTAAGTAATCTAACATCACAAAATTCTGAAGTGGCAAACCTGAGAAACTTTCTTAGCCTGGGTTGCTCAAAGAAAAGAAAAGCCTCCAGGCAAACACCTACGTGTCAGTAATTTATTCAAGAATGTGATGTCAGAGATTGGGAGTAAGGGCAGGCGAGTCAAAACAGTAAAGAAGGGAGAATCAATACCAGGATGTGTTATCAAACTGGCTGTTATTAAGAGAACCTCTTGCTCGATCCTGCATCCATCTAAAAACCATTTGAGTTGTACCACAAGGAAGATTGTCCATCTAAGAGAGGAATGTGATCCCATTTCTGAATGATCAAGAGCTCCCCTCCTCACCATCTCCAGTGGATATGAACTTCTCTATACTACCTGGTTGTGTAAGTAGAAGTGCTTTGTGGTTCCTCATGGGTGCCCCATACTGTGCCATCAGAAGAACTCAGGAAAGATAACAAAAGGCACACTACAGGAGTGCAAAGGGGGACACTGACTGGTTGTATCCTTGTGAAGTGAGTGAAGCCTCTGTGACAATAGTTACCACAGCAGCAGCTGAAAGGAATAAGCACAAGAGGATACAAAGTGACGCTCAAAAACTGCTACCACTCTTTCCTTCCCTCCCTTTAGTCCAAGCTATCAGAGTCCCTTTCAGGGTGGTGACTGGCTGCACTCTCCACGGATATAATGAAACAATGCTGGTGAAACCTTCTACCAACTCATCACGTATCCTTCTGTTAGACTTCCTCCTTTCTTTCCTTCCTGTTTCCCCTATAGCTGGAGCTGTCCTGAAGTCATAATTAACATTTATCATCTCCCTCCTCCACCACTCTTTGTGGGTTCCTTCCCTCCCAGTCAGCACTTCAGCTTCTCTGAGCTGCTTTCCTAGTGGGGCATCACCAAGACTCAGAGAAGGATCTGAGTCCTTAGTTGCCTTGTCCTCATTAGACCATCTCTGGTGAAACTATTCATTCACCAGTATAGATGTTGATGAATTCCAGAAGTTCTAGCCATAATACCCTCTGCCCTGCATTATACAGAAGCCATCCCAGTTCTTCATATTTACTAGGGTTAATTAACTGCTAGTAAAGTAACTCTTTTCTTTGCCTACTAGTTCACTGGCATAGGAGCCTAAAATGACCTAGCAGTGATGGTAGTGGCAGAGCTTCAAGGTACACCATCGCTGGTCATTTACCTTAAAGAGGTGTGTGGGTGTATCAGTCAACGTTCCATACTGTAAGACAATACCTGAGAAAATCAGCCTTTCCTGATTTAGGAAATCAACCTTTCCTAAAAAGAGGAAAGATTTATTTTGGCTCACAGTTTTGGAGGTTTTAGTCCATACTCAACTGGCTTTATTCTTGAGGCAAACCAGCACATCATGATGGAAATACGTAGTAGAGAAAACTTCTCACCTCATAGTATCCAGGAAGTAGAAGAGAGAGACAGGAAGGGGTTAGGTTGCCAAAACCCACTTCAAAAATAGACCCCCAAAGACCTAACTTCCTCTACTAGGCTCCACCTCCTAAATGTTCCACTATCTCTCAATAGCACTGTGGTCTGGCAACTTCAACAAGTGGACCTTTGGGGAACATTCAAGATCTAAACTGCAGCACTTGTTAAGCTCCAGACCAGTAGAACTCTGAAAATTTACTTATAGTAGTAAATCTCTGAATGTTTGGATTCTGACATGCATGTGTCTTAGTAGAGTCACTTCCATCTCACAAACCCAATTGGCATAATTCATCAGTGTTATGAACAGAGATCAGATGAGGCTGTTCTAAAGATTTAATTTCCATCACAGAGAAAGCGCTTAACATCCAAGTTTCTCCCTTCACCCAAGTCATTTATTTATTGTCCTCCTTAATGCAGTGTACTTTCTTAAACATTATATATGTAATACCTATCTGATGAGTTTGATTCGATGAATTTGGCTCATGCTTCTCATCTCAGGAAACCTATCTTTACAGCCCACAAAACTGTGAGCTCCCAGGAGTATTAACCAGACTATGTTTGTTGTTGAGAACTCTTCAGACTAGGAGGTTCCTAGCACAAAAGTCTGTTGATTTAAACTAAGTTATTTGAGTTGGATTGATTAAGGAGGCTCTAAACAATTCCCAGGAGCCATCTCTGTCTTTGTCCAAATTCTCTGGCTCGGGTGCAAAAATGAAACAATGAGGATTTTCACTAAGATTTTCTTCTGTGCTCTGCTTCCCCAGTGGCTGCCTTTCTTAGGGTGCATTTAACCTCTAGAGTTTCCTTGATTCATATGTGAAAATTGTAGCCCAGAAGAGCAGCAGCAGGTGGAGAGCTGTGGCTCTGGAGGCAGAGGCTTGCCACCAAGACACATGGAAATATTTTGTACAATATCACAGCTGACTTTTATCTACTCTTCTCCCATGTTATATTATCTTGACATTTACCATGCACCTGCTGTGTGTTAAGCACTCTGCTTTTACATAGATTAGCTCATTTCGTGAAGAGCAGAAATTCCAGATTATCTCTGGGCTGGTAGAGTCCATCGATATTCTTGGGTTGCTGGCCTGTTTCCAGATCTGATAAATGAGCTTGTGTGTTATCTGATCTCTCAGTGTTCTTCCAGTCCACATTTGAGAAAAATTCTACACAGCTCTGAGATCTAGTTTCTTCTTCTAACAGAAGCCCCAGTGGAGTTTGCAAACATCTCCTAAACTTGGCTTTCCCCTAGTGAAAGAAGGCTAAGCCAGGAGATGGAGTTCGGATGGCTTAGATTTTGAAATGCCCCCAAGAAGATGTACAGAAATGAGAGAGAGAGAGAGAGAGAGAGAGAGAGAGAGAGAGAGAGAGAGAGAGAGAAAGAAGTAGGGAGGAGAGAATGGAGGAAGCCTAACATGAGGGAGTTGGTCACCATTACTGAAAATTGATGCTCAATCTGACTGGGATCCTCTGAAAAGCCACACAGAATGAGCCTCATAAGTGTCTCTTGGAGGGTGTGATAGTTAAGTCATTGTGTCAGTTTGAGTAAGAAGTGTTCAACTAATTGGATTAGCATAGTTCTTGGTGTGGCTGAAGGGATTCACTGAAAACAGAAGATCCACCCTGGGTGTGAGTGGCACCAACCAATAGGCTTGGTACCTGAATGCAATAAAAGGAAAATGAAGAGGAAAGTTCACTCTGTTTCTCCAGAGGGGCTCCAGTCTTTGCCTTGGTCATAGTCTCCTGGCTTCCAGCACAGACTCTTGAGAACTTCCATTGCAGATGCTTCTGCCTCCTGATTCGGACTGCATAGGACAATACAGTGAGCTCCAGGCCTTCTAACTTTGACTGGACCCTTCAGATCTCCAGTGCACGGATAGCCTTTTATGCAGTCTGTCACACCTGATTCTGCAGGTGGCCATTGTAAACCTACCTTGCAAATACTTACATATTTATGTATGTTATATTAAATCTGCTTCTCTAGTGAGCACTGACTGATACAGAAGGATAGAAAGAGAAGAATATTTATCCACAGGCTTCTGTAGTAGTCCATTTTCTTAGAATACCTATAAGGAAATACCTTACGTGGGTTAATATTTTATAAAGGAAAGACGTTTATTTAGCTCACAGTCCTGGAGGTTCGAGGGCGTGGCACCCGCACTGCTCAGTTCTGTTGAAGGCATCATGGTGCAAAGGCATCGTAATGGCGGCAGTGTGCTCAGGAGCCAGAAAGCACATTGTAAACCAGGGAGCCAGAGAGCGATTCAAGGGGTGGCTCCAACAAGAATGCACTCAGGATTTCATGGAAACTAGCTTAAGCCTTTCTTGCAGTAACCTAAGGACTTCCCAATAGGTGTCACCTCTTAAAGGTCCCACCACCTTCCAACACAGCTGCTCTGAGGACCAAGCCTCCAACACTTAGACCCTTGGGGAACAAACCACCTCCATCCTGTTGGAGGTTTCACCCTCCACTGTTCAAAGGTTGTACCCTGGGCATTAGGTCCCTCCAGTGTGTAATCATGCCCACGCCTAGCATTTCCACACAGTAATGCCAGAGAAGTCCTAGGAGAAAACCCAAGATACAAGATGCAGCTTAAACAAGACCCCTTAGTCAGGGGTCTTCAAGTTGGCTGCAATAATAATGGTATAAAATGTGGGCCAAGAATGTGTAACATCAGGATTTTTCAAATCAAACAAAACATATAGTGTGCCCTGTTAAATTTGAATTATAGATAAATAAAAAATTATAAGTGATTATAAATACATTTCATGAAATATTTGGGAAATAGTTATGCTGAACAGGTTATTCAGTATTTATCTGAAATTCAGACTGGACTAGGTGCTGTGTATTTCATCTGAGAGGTCTCATGCACAGCTGGGCATGGGAGCCCCACCCCTGCAGTCTCCTCTAGGGACTTTCCCTAGCTGCCTTGTCGTCTTTAAATTTCCCATGTCACCAAGCCTTGAGCATAGAAGTTGCTGGATTATGAGTGAAGAGCTGTGATCCATCTGCACAATGGAGCAGGCGCGGTAACAGGACAAAGCACAGCAGAGAGAAATAAAATGGGACACAGATGAACTCTGTCTAAGCAGCTCCTCATTACCTGGAACTGTGCTGCCACCCATACACATCCATTGAAATTCAAGTATAAATAAGTCAAAATTCAGCTCTTCGGCACCACACTTCCAGTGCTCCAGAGGCGCCCATGGCTAACGGCCACCACGCTGGACAGTACGGACACTGAGCTCGTCCTTCGTCACAGGAAGTTCTGTGGAGCAATACTGCAAGAACACAGTCAACATTCCCATGAGCCAAGAGATCCTTTATAGCTTAATCCCAGCCACAGTTGGCCAGCTCATCCCCGGACACACCCACCCCAGAGGCTCCCTTATTCTCTACACCAAACCACATTCTTCCCTGGCCAATGCTTGCCATAGGGTTTCCTTCGGTGACAGTGCCCTCGCTACCCTGCCCTGTCCTCTGTTCCTATTTGCAGACAGCCCTGGTCACCACTGAAGGTCCAGGACCCTCCCAGGAAGAATCAGTCTCCTGCTCCCTGTGTTTTCAAAAGTGGCGTCTCCCTTACTCCAGCCACACCTTGACCAACTCACATTTACGTGAAGCTCTCTCTACGAGTCTGTGAAGACCTTTTGGACAAGGACTTGTTCTCACTTATTTATTTTTATTTTATTCTTCTTTTTACAATTCTTTTAACCTCTTTTTCTCCCTGATGGAAGGAATATACTTTTATTTTTAATTGAAAAACAATAATTGCATATATGTGTAGGGTACAATGTAATGCTTTGATATATAGGATAGACACATGATGGAATGATTAAGTCAAGCTAATTAACACCCCAACACTTCACATAGATGTATGTGTGTGTGTGTGTGTGTGTGTGTGTTGAACATTTAAAATCTACTCTCAGCAATTGAAAATATGCACTACATTATTATTAACTACAGTCCTCATGTTGTGCAATAGAGATGTCTTCCCATCACACTGTCATGTTGCAATGCCCACCATCCCCCTGCTCTGTCCTAGGCCTCTGGAAACAATCACTTCATTCCCTTCTTGTGTGGGTTTGACTTTTCCTAGCTTCCACATGTGAGTGGTAAGTGTAGTCTTTCTGAGTCTGAGTTGTTTCTCTAGTGTCTCCAGATTCATCCAGGTTGTTGAAAATGATGGTGTTCCTTTCTTAAGGTTGAATAGTACTCCACTGTGTATATGGACCGCACTTTATTTTCGTATCCTCTGACTGAATCCAGAGATTGGCAGAGACAAGTCACTTGGTCAGTGCCCAGATCAGTTCCCTTCTAGGTTTGGCCAGGGGTCCTACCTCTGGCTCCCTCTCTTCCTCACTGCAGTGGTCCTCGGCTTTGGGCCAGGCTCCAGTGTTCATTTCTGAGGGGACAGTTCAGCCACAGCCCCTACTTCCTTTCAGAGACAGCGAAGACTTGAAGACCCAGAGCTGGAACCAGGAGCTCGGACCTCATTGGTGACATCAGGAAAGAGAATAGCTGAAGCCAGCAGGCCCTGAACTCTCCTCTGTAAGGGAGACCAGGCTGCTGGTAGGTGGCAAGGAAGGACTGTCTCTGAACACACACACACACACACACACACACACACACACACACACACACTGGTCATTCTTTTCCAGTGGCATATTCTGAATGACCTCTGTGGCGTCCAGAGCTGGCGGCTCTCCCAGCCTCCCACGTGGCATTCTCCTCAAGGCGCAGCCCCACGTGCTTGCCCCAGTGAGCCCTGGGGTCCAGCAGAGCCTCCTGTGGCTGAGCACCCCAACACCTGCTGCCTAAGCCCCCTCCAAACGTGCTTACCCCCCATTTCTCACCGCCTCCCCCACCATGTCTTCTCCTTCTGTGTCCCTTTTCTGGGTTACATGTCCTGCCATCCACAACCTCCCTTGCTAGAAATCTCCCTGACAAACCCAGTGCTCCTTCCTCCTCTCCTGAAGCCACCTCCTGTGGTCAGTCAGAAGACCCTGCCCTCTGGACCCTGGCAGTGGCCTGCACCACAGCC
>RJWT010029621.1:0-14866 GCA_004365215.1 Cuniculus paca | reverse complement strand
GTGTAGGCAACTATTCTGAAGATAACAACTATTATGGTAGCCAATGCTGTTTTGCTAATATCTTGAAATTCTGTATTGCTTACATTGTTTTGCTTTGTTTGTTTTGTTTTGTTATGTTTTGTTTTGTTTCTACTGTTTTAGTTTGTTGTATTTTGTTTGATTTTACTTATCCCTGATGGTATGGGCAGGTATACTGCAGGTAACAAGAGGCATTATGGTAGCCTTACCGATTGCTTTTTACCCTGTTTAAAAGTCATGTACCATGTTCATTGCCTTGTTTTGATTGACTTTACTCAGTTTTGTTTTGTTTGATTGTATTCTTTTAAAAAAAAATTCTCTTATCATCATCGTAGTGGGATCTTGGAAGATAAATAAGTGCTGCTGTCCACTGCCTTCTAAAACCAAAAACTGGTCCACCAGAGCTAGTTTTCCCAATCCCCTAGAGACATGCATCATTATTAACATATAGGTAAAGAAACTAAAATAAAATCTATGCAAAAGAAAACTCCAGCAGACATGGTGGTATTCTGGGATAGTCCTAGTTATTCAGAAGGCTGAGGCAAGAAGACTGCCTGAGCTCATGACCTCAAGACCAGCCAGTCAACATAGCAAGACCCTTTCTCAAAAAGAAAACTCAATAGTAAATAGCTAAGACCTCAAAAATAGTGGTTCAAATCCCTATTGCTTTAATATAGTATCTTTTGTTTTGATTCAATACTAACGGAAATGTTTTACATGTTAAAAAGTCTATGAGTAGTAAATATGCTTTACATTTTGGACATAAGTGTCTTTTTGGGGAGATTTCTCTTTTTCTCCCTGAAGCATATGGAAAATCAGGAGGAAAATCTCCTCTTACTAAATAAATCAACTTAGGAAGCCTTACCAGCAGGAACCCAGTGAGTCTGGTTCACCTCTTAAAGAGGTCAGGAGGTAAATTTAAACAGAAGTTCATGAGGAGAGCAACATGGGAATACAGAAATTTGATAATGGTTCTGTGCTCTCACTGTATGTTAAAGAAGGAAATTAAAAGGTGCAAGAAAGCAATAATGGAACATGTGGCCTTTTGGCCTCTCAGGCTCTCACATCCTTAGAACTGAAGACAGATTGGAATGGCTTTCTCTTTTCCAGACAAGAAAAACCTTCTTGTCTCAAATGGGAATGAAACCTTGGATATCCTCTTGAATAATTTTTGAAAACTTTAAAAAATACTGGGTAAGTGCCTGATATTAGCCATTATTTTGGGGTAGAATTTCAGTTAAGAGAAATCACTCTCTGTGCAAAAACTTGAAATCCCTAACAGTTGTTCAGAAAATGCTGTAGGATATTACTCAAAAGTCTACTACAGACAGAAGACCAAGAATGGACATGCCAAGTCAAGACAGAAGAGGTGAACTCATGGGTATGGGATGTGGGAAGATGCCAAGTGGGGGAGCTGTTCAGTATGTATGGCACAGGATTATACCAAGACATGTTTAGTGTATGTGGACTCCAGGCAGGAGTCCTGACCAATTGCTTTTAGTTGGACCCAAGGATCTTGTGGGCTACTGTGGGGGATCTTACTTGAAGCAATCCTCTTCAGCCTCTGAAACCATCAATTTTAGCCAGAGTTGAGGCAAACAAAACATCATGAATATCTTAGTTACTATTCTTACTGCTGAGACAAAATACCTGACATCTAAGTTAAGGGAGAAAAGGGTTATTGCATCTTGCAGTTTGTAGAGGTTTCAGTACATAGTTGGCTGGCTCCAAGGCAGGGTGGCAAAGTAGAGGGGCATTGCAGAGTAGAAACAGTTCATGGTGGGCATAAGGCAGCAAAGCAGTGACGTAACTAAGAAGCAGAAGCATCAGCAGCCTGCCTGTCTGGTTTATCCCTTTTAGGCTACTTAACCTTTTGGGTGGTGTCACCCACACCCAGGGTGGGCCTTCTCATTATCCACACCCAGGATTGTGCCAAACCAATCAGTGTATTAATTTAGTAATAACACACCCTGAATCCCAGCATTACACACTTAATCCAAGCTTTATCTCCTAGATTCAGCCACTTCTGAAAAGCCCCACCTATGACTACATGAGGCTTTGGGAGGACACCTTCTAATACGCCATCTTCTTGGCTGGAAAGGTGATAGTGCAGAATTTTCATAGCTGCCTTCCCCTGCTCCCTTGAGAGGCTTTTACCATCCTATTGGCAGCCAGAGTACTCACGCCTTCTGGCTCCTTTCCCTGACTCCTACTTATTGAAATCAGCTCTAGGTGTCTGGTGGAAGTGCTCTCATAAATTAATGCACACAGACAAATGGTGAAGCTCAATGTGCTTCCCAGAAACATTTCCATTAAACCCACAAAATGAATTTCTAAGTATGGTAGAAGGGGGAGAGGAAAAAACAGGTGGAGAGACAAATCCTTATTGAATATTCACCACTTAATTCAATGAAGGCTTGTGGAATGAGTGAGAAATACACTGGAGACTATTCTTACTTTATATTATTAAAAGAACAAAGTTCAGGGACAACCATTAACATGGTGAGATGTAAGGAGAATGGTTTACAATTGAGATCTATGGCTTCTGGGGATGTAAATAAGACACCAGCAAGGTTGTAGTCCTTAGTCTTCTCAGAAGGCTCCCACAAGTCACCTTGAACTTGTCAGAACCTGGATTCTCCCTCAGCTTCCTTTATAGCCAGGGCCATTTAATTATCTTCATTCCTATGGCTACTTTTAGGCCTAGAGAGGAAGGATTTAGTGGGTTCTAGGAACAGAAAAGTTGAAGTACACAGGGGTCCCATGGTGAAACAGGTATACCAGATGGCAGGGTACTAGTATTGCGTGCCCTCTCAAAGAAGAGCTGCAGCTTGCCTCGGTTAAGTAGTAGGCAGTTTAAGTAGTAGGCTTTGCATAAGACACATTTGATGTAAATGCTTTAAACCTGAACATCATGGCTGTAGGCCAACAAGCTCAGCTCAGGATGTTTAACTAGCTAGCACAATGCACCCCTGCAACCGACTTCTACCATTTCCGAGTTGCAGGTCCACTTGATAACCCACTTCTGGTAACTGAAGCCTGAGTCTCTGTGAAGCTTCCTTAGTTTCCCCAGTTCATCTAGATTCTAGAAGAGAGTGCTGTAACTTGCTTTCGCTAGATCTTCCTGGAAATAGTCTTCTAAATATTATGTCACTCATCAGGCTTAGTTCTGAACATGAGCTTTTAATAGTGCCATCTCCTGGACTCTGGGCCATTTACTGGTGCACTATTTGCCTTCCATTGTGCCACTTGGGCTTTCCCTTGCCTGTCCCATTCCTGCTTCCACATGGACATCAGGCTCCTCTGCTCCACTCACTTTGCAATACGTAAGAAGGTAATTCTGATTTTAGGGTACAGGAAACCCAGTCTCAATAACTCAGTCATGACTGCTTTCTCTTAGGTTTAAAGAGCACTTTGTGGAAAAAAACAATAATGTGAGAAAACCTTTTTCCTCCTCCTCTCCTTTGTACACTACTGATCGAGCTATTATTATGCATATCCTTTAAGGAAGAGAGCTAAGCAGATCAATAAACTCATGTTAGCCAGGGGAAGCATAGGATCCTTATGTGTACAACAGCATTAAATGTCATGTAGTATTTTTATGTTAAGTGCCAAAAACTTCTTTTAAACATATGTCATCTTTTATCAAAAAGAACCTTAAGTTATTGTAATTTTGGTCTATAATGCCACTGTGGAGCATTTCCAATAAAGTGTGTCAATTCCTTCTTGCTTATTTCAGTTGCCATTATCCACTGTGGACTAATGGACGGTTAAGAGACCCTTGAGCCTATAAAAAGCTAGACATCAGCCTGGTCTTCGGAAGGCACCCTGCACACAGGTGGAGTGGTGGGCTGGTTTCCTTAATTCAGCACTCTGAAACTTCCGAAAGCCATACCCGCCAGATCCGAGGCTATTCTGAGCTCCAAGCCGGAAGTAGCTGCTGAGTATGCAAAATTCTGCCAGACCATGTGGTTATTTTATTAAGAAAATAAATGCCTACAAATTCTAGTCTAAAACCACTAGGCCCAATTCAGATTTATACAAACATTTTCAAAGGGAAAAATGGAAAATATTATCAGTCACTAGTTCTCATAATTACAGTGTTTTTGGCTAACAGTCATTTTCCTCCTGCATGTAAGGACTGGAACATTAGCACAAAGAATGTCTTTAAACAGAGTTTAGTCCCAGTGAGAGTTACTATTCCGTATCTTAAATTCTGCACCAAGTTGAACATTAAAATGAAGGACTTTGTTATATTTAGATGTCCTTCCAAAGCTTCATGTGCTCACAGGTGGGGCTTTTGGGAGGCAGCTGGATTACAGGTGTGTGCTACTGAATTAGGCCGTTTGATACTGAGATTAAGGATATGTGATAACTAAATGGGGTTAGCATAGATTTGGGTGTGGATAATGGGAAGGAACACCCTGGTGACGGTGGCAACACCCAAAGGGCTTGTAGCCTGGATGGGAAAAAAGGGAAAGGGAGGCTTGTCACTTGCTGCTTACTGCCTTCTGCTTGCCATACCATGGGCTGTTTCTTCTCTGTGATGCCCCTCTGCCAAGTCACCGTGCCTTAGAGCCAGGAGAATATGGGTCAGAACCTCCACAAATTGTGAGTCAAAAATAAACTTTCCCTCCTTTAACTCATGGATGCTGGGTATTCTGAATGAGCGAAGAGTAAAGTAACTAAGGCAGACTGTCATAAGGGAAGGTCTATCTTGGGAATACAAATTTTGGGGCTAAATTTTGTAGATCATAAATTACAGTAATGGAATTCAATGATTAGTTGAAGGAATACTGAGGAAAAAGAGGTAGAAGGGAGCTGCTATTTCTTTAAAACAGTTAATTAGAAATGAAATAAGATAAATTTTTCTTGGTACTCTAACTTTGAATTTTCAACCAGAATTTTCTGAACAGCCTATATCTATGATGTCACAATATGATTGAATACAACTTTATTTCAGGGATTCGTAACTTTGAGTAACACAGTTATTTGTTTGTGTCTAAACAACTCATGCTGGAATCTTTAGTAAACTAATGCCAAGATTAATTACACTGTGAACTAAGATATCTACTCCATATAATGTATCATGTTAAACACCCTAGTCTCAAGTAAGTCACAAATGATTGGGTCTGTCTTCCTTTATTTATAGTTTTTATCATGTAACTATACTACTATTTATATAGAATAGCTTCTTGCTAGTTGATTCACTTTATTCTATGTAGTATCCTTTCTAATTAATGCTTCGTCTTATGTTGAAATGTGTCTTAGTAACAGTTCTACACTATTTTGATTTTGTTTTTTGTTTTGCATTGGACTGAATGCAGAGCCTCACACATGCCTGGCAAGAGCTCTACCACTGATCTGTATCCTCAGTCTTCTTTTAGTTTTAAAATGGTGAGTCTACTCCATTCCACTATTTCCAGCATCTCTATTTTCAAATAGATCGATTTAATCAGTTTAATAGATTTAATTAGTTTTTCTGTGATTACTGATTGAAAACTGGATTTAAGTCTGTATCTTTGTGGTGTTTTTTTTTTTTTTGTGCAATTTTGTTTTCTCTTTCCACAACTTCTTTTAGCTTAGTGAAGTTTGTAATAATATACTACTTTTGGGTCGGGGTTTAACTCAGCGACACAAGCACCTGCCTGGCAAGCACAAGGTCGTGAGTTTGATCCCTGGTACCAAAACTACTTTTTTTTTAACTAAAGGTTATATTTTTATTGTTTTTATGATCACCCTTACATTTTTAACAGTCTAAGAATTCTTTCAACTGTATGATTTTGAAAGATTAAAAATAAGTATAACAATAGAGCTTAAATATTTTAATTACTGTAAAGTCCTAAGGAAGGTCATAAAATGTTAAGGATTTATTCATAAATAGATGGTCAGAAATATGAGTCATTAAAAAGTCATTTTGAAATTTTAACATTAAATGACAATTTTTTTCTAACAAAGTCTGAAATACTTGTTTTTTCTACACTCCTCCAAATCTGAAGATTTTAGCACTTTCAATTATCCCCTAAACACCACTCATTCCATCTTCATAATGTTGTCTAATTTTAATCTTTTTAAAATACACAACTTTTAAATACTTAACACATTTTAATCAAAGACTGTATTGTTTCTCGCTTTCTCTCCTTTGCTTAATATTTCATCATTCAGTAGTACTTCTAGTAAAATCATTTATGAGAAAGGCTTATGAAGTGATTGCTGCTTATAAAATTCTAGGTTGTCAGTTATTTTCTCTCAACATTTTGACGATATTACTCCGTCATGTAGTATCTATAGTTACTGATGACAAGTTTGCTTTTGCCTAATGATGCTTCTCTCATTGACCTTCCGCCTTTCTTATTTCTTGACATCGTGCAGATTCACTCTAAAATATTTAGGTGTACCTTTAACTTCATTTATTCATCATCAATTTTAGAATATTCAGTTCTTTAAGTGCTTCAAATACTGCTTCCCTATCATTTGTTCATTCTTTTTTCTGGATCTCCATTGGATGACTATTAGAATTTTGTAATAACTTTTCCTTAACTGCTCAATTTATCTATCTATCCATCTATCTATTGTCTACCTTTGTCTTTCTGAATTACATTCTTGATGAACTCCTCATGTGTACTTTCTAATTCACAACGTTCTCTGTTCCCCTACTCAGTTTAGAGTTTATCCCATTTCTTAAATTTTCACTTCAATGATCATATTTTTCATTATAATTTATAATTCTTTTTGAAGTATTCTCATGTCTTGTTTCTTGTCTCATTTTGATTTATAATTTCCTGCTCTCTTTACATTGAAGTTATTCATTATTTTATCTTTTCAAACATCCTAGGCATACTTATTTTAAAGACTTTGCCACATTGTTTCTTAAAGTCATCTGTAGTAATTCATGTTCCAGTAGCAGATTATGCTGCCTGTCTTTATTGGTATTAGACTTTTTTATGTGCTTTAGAATTGTTTGGTCTGTAGACTCATCCTCCGTGGGAGATTCACTGTCTCCTTCTCTTTGCTGGCTTTCCTGTTCACCCTCTCTTTGTCCCTCTGGACTTTAGTAGTAGTTTTGCTATTAGTCAGAATTCCTGGGCACTTAGTACGGAACTCAGTCTGAAAGATGGAAATACTGCAGACCTGGTTACAAAACAGTAAATAGTTTGGTTCGTTTCCTAGTTGTGAGTCTGGAGTTTTGCTTTTCCACCTTTCTAGATCTCTGGCCTACTATAAAATCAAAGTCCCAGGCAGCAGTAAACTGCTGGTACATTCAGCTTACTTTGCTTGAGGGGGAAGTGTGGCTCCCCACTTGGGCCCCAGTCTGAAGCAATGGGATGGTCTGGCACTACCTTGGCAGAGGTACTGTTAGTCTCATTTACCCTGCAGAAGCCAAACTTCTGGCTGCTACTGTCTTATTCTATACCACAGCCCAGTTGGTGTACGGATTTACTACCGCTCAATCCTCTGGTACTGTTCCGCTCATGGAGATGCTCTTACTTTTCATTCCTTTTGGTTTCCTCTCTTTGTATTCTACCTATCAGTGTGAATGTGTTTGGGGTAAGCAGTGTGAATCACTAGCCCTGTCTGGGCTACTCATGCTTCTTTGCTACAGTGAGGCCTGTCAAAGGGAATCCTCGCTGAGCACAGAGGCATGGGTGACCTGAGGTCTAGTAGGGAGTGCAACTTGCTAAGTCAAAGTGAAGAAGCTAGGAAAAATGTCAAGTCTCTGCCAAAGCCATGGAAATTTATTGGAATGTGATCATTTCTGCTTTGTAGATCAGAAAGCAAAGAGCAATGCATGGGTTGAATCAGACATTAGTGTGATTCTGGGGGTTCTTCTTACAGACACCACGATGCCCTACTGCATCACCATACTGTAATGATGTTCTCATAAGGTGTCACTTCCAATCTTTTAAATCACTTTCAGCAAAATGTCCTAATATTTGAATATGTCATGAATAAAAATATGTCATAAAATTAGTCCTCCATATTCTTTATTAGTAGTATATTCTAAATTGCTTAAAAATTCTCTGCATTATGGTACTCACCATGCCATGCAGGTGCACTATAAAAAGATGAAATTTTTATTTGAATTGTGCTATGCTTAGTGAATCACTAGAATGTCTGATAAAAGCTCTCAGATGACAGAACTGGTTTCTCAGTAAACAATATCATAAAAAATTCAACAGCAGAGTACAGTTCAGAATATAAGCACTGATACATTTTAAACCAAAAGTACTTGAATGATACTGTAGGTAAAGATGTATCATTGCTGATGCTTGCTTTTGGTAGTTATCTGCAAGACTGAAATGCCATGAACTGACTTTGAACCCATTCTTCACTGGACAAAGAAAACTCCAGTTAGGGGCTCTACTTAGAGAGCTAATGACTGACATTTTGCATCTTGATTGTCTGTGATTCTGGTCTCCAGTGTCAGAAGAGGCCATGTGGCTGGACCTCTGCCAATAACGGTCCGTTCTGAGTGCTGTAACTGCTCCCTTGGTGAACCTGGCATGCACAGGGCCTTGGCCTCCAGTGGACAGCCTGCCCAAGGCACTGACATCAGCCTATGATGGCAGCAGCCTGTGCTGCAGGGGACAGAACTGATCACATCAAGAAATGCTTAGTCAATGAGACTCTCTGTCCTTTCAATACTAATATTGATAGTCTAATGAAGCTCTTAAACTAAGCAGGAGGTTAGACTTTGAGTCCATCTCTTTCCTGCTGACTGGTCATATAGAAAATGGTCAAGGTAGCTATTCTGTTGGTTTTCTGTAGGAGTGGCAGTGTGGTCTCATTTAAGTGGATTGTCACTGGATCCTATGTGGTCTATGGTTTTATCATGCTCTATCTTTTTGTAACTATGAGAATATATTTTAACTTTTGATGGCTCTCTATATACTACCAGAAGGAAAAGGGTACTTGTAAAGTTTAGGCCAGTGATCAGAAGGACTATGGCAGATTTTACTTAACAGTTGAATTATGAAGTGGGGACAACTGAATCATTTACCTTAAATCTGTTCATTTCACCTGTTAAAAGAAGCCCAGAGGGTAGGCCAAGTCTCAACATGGCATAGTATTTCCAGAAGAAAAATTAAGCTCAACCAGATCTTCCCAACCAACAGGAAACATTGTGAGTGTAAGAACGCCAGGAATTCCCAGGATATCAAGTGAGTTCTTTAAGAGTTTTATGCCATAAAAGTTATTTATGAGCCCCTTGGGCCACACAAGTTTCTGAAAGCCACAGAAGTCAGCCTCATAGAATTTTGATGATTTTTCTTTCCCAGCTGAAGAAGTTTAGAATTCCTTTTTCTTTCTTTCATATCCAATAACCTAATAGTTTTGGCCTAAGAGCCCAAAACAAACCACAAAAGTCACACTTTCCACTTCTGGTTATCCAGGGTATAAACAACATGTTTGTGGATATTTTTTAGGCCCAGAGCCTCTCATTTCTGTAGCCCTAGTGTCTCAGCTCAGAAAGTCATTATGGACCCATAATTTGCCCAATAAAAGTAAATAGGGTCTGTAATGGTTGATATATTGTGTCAACTTGAGAAGTTTAGAAGTTTAACTAAGCGGCTCAGCAGGGGGCCAGGGTCCTCACTTTGTAAACATCCTCATCCTGTGCAAGAGGAGGGCAGGGAGATGGTGTGAGTGCTACACCCGCCTTAGGGGTGGTAGCCTGCTTACAATATAAGGGAGGAAAAGAGGCTCCCCCCATCCCCCGCTTGCTCTTCTGCTCTTGTTGTGCTGTCTTCTGCCACCTTGAACTGTTGCCCCTGTCCTATGCCACCCTGCTTGGAGCCAGCTGATTATGGACTGAAACCTCCACAAACTGTGAGTTGACTAAACCTTTCTTTCCTTAATTTTGGACATCGGATATTTTGTCTCAGCAACAAGAGAAAAGTAACTAAGACAGAAACCTTATTTTAACTTAACTGAAAATGTCAGTTTCCATGACCTCTGTAACATGATTAAAGATTGTCTCTGTCATAGCACTTCACCAAATACTTTTTTATGAATATTTGAAATTTTCCACAATGATAGTAAAAGATAAACAAAAATCCCCCCCAAAAAATCAGTAGTGAGCATAGTTGTGCTGTTAGCCAAAATTCTGCTCTCTTGGCAAGGAGAACTTCACGAAACCTCAAACTTCCACCCTCCGTCTGTTTGGAGCCCTCATTTTTGACCCTGTCATTGGCTCTACTCCCTAGTTTCTCTCTGCTCTAGAAACAGGACTACATTTCAGGTAAGGAAATATGCTGCAAGAACAAGTCCCATTACTGTACTGTTGCTTGAGATCTTTCCACTGCTTCCTTATTCGATGTCCTCTGATGTTTTTATTATATGCAGTGATGTGTTAGGGCCCCTGCACTTAGCAAATCAATGTAAACCCAAGTTCTTACCTTTTAAAGGTTGTGCTACAATATTCTTTTTCTCTTTTTCTCCATTAATGTTCCCTTTCATTTTTATATCAACTGTTCATGGATCAGACCAAGGCTTTATAAACAATGGGGAAAATTCAAGTCACTGTAATAGTCCTACATATCTATAGCATTTATTGAAAAAAGTAACTATTAAAATGGCTTTCCAGATCATTTTCTTCCCAACCTCTCAAAATTGAAAAGTAAAGGGAAAGAAAAGCAAATATTTTACAAACTTGACTTAAATATATGAATTGGACCAATGGTGGTGGAATCATTCCACAAGCTAAGTGTATGACTCTGTTTCTTATTTGATTTCACAAGTGAAAGAATCCACAGGAAGAAAAGCAGTCTTCCTCATGAAAAACCAATTAAGCATATTTGGGTAGAGGATATTACTTGCTCTTTCTTTGTCTTGTTAATAAACAATTTCCAAAGACACAGAGGAAAAGAACCAATTCTTTGTGAAGACTTGAGAAACATTTCCAATAATCTAAGTGTAACACTGGGTGACTGCAGCTAGATACACCAGGGTCTACTCCCAATGCTCTTTCTGGGCTCCTAGTATCACCTCTGTGTATTGTCCATTCCCTCTCCCTAGAAGCTTAAGTTCTAGAGCTGGCCAGAAACTGCTAGGTGGACAAGTGCCAGGTAAAGCGAAGGCATGAACGAGGAGGCCCTGAGCTTGGAGATGACTGTGAGGAACCAGTCAAACTGCTTCAAAGTTCAGGGATGTCTAAGGACACCTGAGAACGTAACTCTGCTTGTTTTAGCGCAGGTGCACAGTGGGATACAGTTATGCAACCATGACTTTGCACAGGTAAACACACGTGCACTGGTTATAGAACTATACAAGAATATAAATATGAGATAGCAATCTGTGTAAGAATTATACAATAGAGACACAGGCGGCTCTCACACTCTTGTGCTCTGCTCTGTTCCATGTTGCTTGCTATTGTTGCTGATGTCTTGTGCATGAGCATTCTTTAACCTTGTGACCTTGCCCTCAGACCCCCTTTCCCCAGCAGGTGGACAATGACTCAAGTGGAAAAGTCTGGGGCAAACTGAGGCAGCACATTCCTGGGCTTGAAAGGGCTCCTCCTAATCACTGACCTATAGAACACATGCCAGGCTTTCTCAATCTTCCGATTTTTAAGAGAAGCTAGAAATCTGGATTTTTTTTGAGAGGGGAGGTAAAATCTCTTTAATGTTAAAATTTTGGTAAAGCACACACACACACACACACACACACACCCTATGAGTGAAACAAAGCATGTCTGCAGGGCAAACAGACCCACAGGTAATCACAGAGTCTTTGTCCCATCATTTTGCTACAGCCATTTCAAACTTGCATATGCCTGGAAAAAATGATTAAAGGCTTTATAATTTGCTTGTTATGTTTATGACAAGAATAGGCTGGTAAATAAAATACTCTTGGAATTTATGATGGGATCAGAGCATATGAGAGATATCTATGGAGCAGGAGAGAAAATTATGGGCTCATCACCAGGTGATCTGGATGTGAAGTTTGGATTCTTACTAACTGGTGGGGTTTCAATGGATGAAACACCTCCCATTATTATTATTATTATTATTATTATTATTGTTATTGTTGTGGTACTGGTGATAGAACTCAGGACCTTAATACTGAGCTATATTCCCAGCTCTTTTTACTTCTAGACAGGGTGTCACTAAGTTGCCCAAACTGGGCATGAGCTTGTGATCCTCTGGGGTCACTTTACTTTTTGAAGCATCAGTTTTCTTATTTCTAAAATAGGATAGTCATTTCTCTTTCATAGAGTAGCTGTGAGGATTGAAGTAAATGCATTTGGAAATGTTTTATAAACTACAACTACAGAGATCAAGTACAGAGGTAGGGAGTGAATAGATACTTTGAGCTCATTGCTTAAGGGCTATGAAGGATTCATGAACAGTGGATAGAGTGGTTGTGGACATGAATACAAGAGTTTCATGATTTGACTCATTCCTGGAGTGAACAGTGCAGTGAAGGGACAGGAAAGCAGGGTACAAACAGAAGGAGCTTGGTTGTGGAGACAGGAAGGAGAGCTATAGGTTTAGGGAGCAAGATTTCCTTCAGAAAAAAACTTACTGGGACTAGAAGTAACCAACAAAGTGGTAAATAGCTACCGATGGATTATTTGTGGCAAATTTAAAATCATAGGTTGACTTCTTACTCTTGGAGTAAGTTAGTCAAACCACTGATGTACCTCCTCACCCTTAAGTCAAAGAGGAAGAATTCATTACAATATTAACCCAAGAAAACACCAGAGGAAATCACAATGCAAAGAATATTTTTATTAATTCCAAGACAAACTGTAGATAATTTTTGGTTTATTAGCTGTTTTCAAGTCACCAACAGTCTCTTGTCTTTAATAAAAGTAGATAAATTGTTTTTCAATAATTTACAAACCTTTCACTGGGAGAAAAAAATTTTTACTATGGGGTTGTTACTGGTTTTTCCCTTCAGGAAGCCACATGAATCTGAATTTTTTTCACTTTGATTTTGGCATTAAGAGCTAGATCATTTCTCTATAAAGGAGTGTATGCAATAAACCCAAGGATGCTGTTTTAAACTAAAAAACAGAGAAAAATAAAGTAGTTACTGATGTAGTGCAATTTTTTTTTTTTAAACAGAGCAAGTAAAATTATAGAAAGTTCCAATGAACTCTCGGCAGTCCTAGATCACTAAGCAGATGATGTCCAAGATCTTCCAAACATCTGGTCCAGGACCACGATCTTTCAGGGTTCCAAAAAAATCAAAACTTTTTTCATAAAATACCAAGGTGCGATGTGCCCTTTTGATAGTGTTGTATGCTTATGGAACAAAACGATAGTGGTAAAAGAGCTGGCTCATTAGTGTGAATCAAGATAGGGCATCAAATTGTAGTGAGTCATGATATTCTTCACTAATACATTTGCAGTAATAAAATATAGCAGTTTCTTTTAATAATGCTCTTGATAGAGCATTAAAAATTGTTACCTGCACTAAATCTAAATCCTTGACTGTGCATTTTCTTAATATTCTGTGAAGAGAGACAGAAAATTTGCATATAGCACTCTGGCTATTGACCTCCTGGTAGTTTGGTGTAGTCTAAGGATTCAATTCTCAAAGCAATATGCTTAAATATGCAAAAGAAAAAGATGCACATAGAAGGGCACCAAATATATTGAATTACTTATCAAAATAGCAAAAAGTTGTAATAAATAATATATGTGTATATTTAAGGTACTAATAAAATTTCTCAGTGGGTCAAATATCTTCTATATCAATCTGACTATTGTTAATATGAGTGATTATTTTGAGATAACTTTAGTAGTGATAATAGATCTACCCATGCATTTTATTGATGATATTATAAGCATAGTTAATATTGCTATAGTTAACATTGTTGTCTACATTAAAAAATTAAGAAAATACTAAATTGCTGAAACTGATGTTTTTCTTTGTTTTGCTTTCGTTTTTGCTTTTTCTATTGGAGTTTGTAGACCCTGGAATTCATTATTGATTTTTGGGGGGAATCTGTGGACCCTGTAGTAGGAATACCACCTTAGAATAATCTCTTGATTCTTGACATAAATAATATCCACACTTATTTTGTGACTTCCTGTGTTGCTTTATATTGCTTAGCTTTTCTTTAATCACCATCTGACATATTTCATATTCTTTGTGTCTCTGTTTATCTCAGTGTCAGCTCACTGGAAAGTGAGTCCATGAGAGCTGGGGCTTTGTCTCCCTTGCTCACAGTGGTCCCAGGGTTTAGGAGTGCCCAGTCTATAACCGATGTTTAGCCAAGATGTCTTTCTGTATGTGATTAGATATGATCCAAGCCGCACTGAATCTACAACGAACTTTCTCTCCTCTTTTTGCTTTTAGTTCATGCTCTTAAAATACCATCACTGTTTTTCAATAACTACAATTTATAAATTTTGCAATCTGCACTTAGTCTCATTATTTAAGCTGTGTTTTCTTAGAAAGAATTAGGTGTTTTCGCATTGTCTCCCTAGTGTAAGAAACTGAAAGACTCAATAAGATACAAAATTCCTGATAAATATGGAGAAATGGTTCTGAAATCCAATGGTGCTTTTATTCTTTGATTTGATTGGTTTAAGTCCCTTTCCTACTATTTGAAGGCAATATGTGAGAAGATAGGAACAGATCTTTTTAAACATGAGACACTACGGTAGCCATTGCTGGTTTCTTGAAGACCTGTAATGCTATTCTCTTTTATCTGGTTTTATATTACTTTGTTTTGTTTGAGTTTATTGTCTGTAAATGTATGAACAGCCATTTTGAAGAAAGCAAGAGACACTAGGGTAACCATTGTTAATCTCCTGTTCTTATGTTTTGAAAACCTGTATAGCTTGCAGTGTTCTGTTTTAAAATGCTATATTATGTTTGACTCTATTCTGTT
>RJWT010029620.1:0-14873 GCA_004365215.1 Cuniculus paca | reverse complement strand
TCTAATCCGCTGTCCGGAGTGCTGTAAGCACTCACTATCCGTGATCACTCTCTCTGCTGCTGTATCAAGCAGAGGAACAATGAAGCCTCCCTCCAGTTCTCTAACCGGTAAGTTTGCGTTTCTGACCCGGAGCCCGGTGTGTGCAGAGTGTAGAAAGTTTTTCCTCGCGTTCACAGAGTCCTGGCCCTCAGAGCACAACACAAATAACGTCTCCAGTTGTTTCTGTCTAGGTTCTGTATCGGGTTGCCATGGTTTTATTTATGGGGTCACCTGTTTCACCCCTACATGTATTCAGCAAGAAACCAGGAGGTGCTGTTGAGGACAGAGTTAGCATTTTAGACCAGAGCCCCAGTGGTCCTCAACTTCACTGTGGGTTCAGATGTTACACATGACAAAGAAAACGTGCCCTAGAGCTCGCACGACAGAGAAAGACTCACAGCTCCGTTTATACCAACGGCCAACCTCAAACGTCATAACCAATGAGAAATATTCATGAGACCAACAATGAAAGCATGAGGCAGGCCCCGCCCACCTGCAGGGACATGTATCTGCACCCATGCATCCTGGAAAGAGCGCCTCAGAGACCCAGACAGAATGCGCGAGCACCCTCAGTAACTGTGAGTGCCAAGGAGAGCTGGTGGTTTGAATGCCGAAGCTCCACCTGTGGTTCCTCAGGTGCAGTGTCTGAAAGGAAAACTCGCCGGCCGCCCTGTTCCACAGAAGTCTGGTGTCTTTAAACCTCACTGGGGCATGGCTTACCCTTTCCAAAACTGTATCACTTACGGATGTGCTGCTCGACCCACAAGGTTTGCATAAATAATTGCTTTCCATACACGAACTGTCTATTTTTCTTTGAAACGCTGTATTGATTTTAGAGGTTAAACATTTTTCTTGCCAAAGTATTCCAAATCACACTGCGAAGATTGTTCCAATGCTGCTTCGACCCTTTCAATAGCCTTGACGAAGGTACTTAGATCACGGAAAGTAAAGGAACTGGGATAAATGCCCTCCAAATCCCACATCTGAAGCACGGAAGAGTGGCGAGCTCTTAACGCTCCTGCAGGAAGCAGAGCCAGGACTTGGCAGTGCCCCACTGGAGACTGCCGTGGTGGACAGTCGAATTCCGCCACCAGGGTTTTCCCAAGCCTCACAGCTGGTATCTTCTCTGAGGCTGTCTTTCTTCTGTGACGTAAGAAAAGCAGTAGTTGCCTGCTGAAGGTGCCGGTGCTAGGACCCCGCAGGAGAATGGAAAGCTCAGCCCCTTCGCAGCCCCTCCTGAGCAGGCAGCCCAGTCAGCAGTGGCCACGAGGGGTCACGGTAAGAGCAAAGCAGGACGCCAGGGAGGGCATGTGAGCAGAGACCTCATGGGCCAGCCGCACTATAGCTGCCCCGGGGAGAGGGCTGACCATGCCCGGTGTGGTAGGAGCCCAGTGTTGTGGCCGCGTGGACCCCGCACACTCACACCTCAGGGGCCAGCAGTTTGCTGGTGGCCATCACCACAGGTCAGGATGGGATTCATCTCACCTCCTCTGCGCAAAGTAACTTTTCCTTGTTTGGAGAGAAATAAGTCCTGAGAAGGGACTGTGTCCAGGAAAGTGAGGATCCTGCCGCCAAAGGCAAACAATGTGGGGGAGATAAATTCACTTCAGGGTGGAGGTTTACCGAGGAGACAGCATCCACAGTGCGCTCAGCTGGGGACCATGCATGCTCCACGCCCCCCGGGCAGCTGAAAGGCAGCCAGGCCCTGAGGCTTGGCGCCTGCACAAGTGCTGAACACACGCACTCCCAGTGTAGCACCCTGAACCAGACCCCGTGCACTCTGCTCTCGGCTGGAGAGCCAGGGGCACGGGGTTTTCTCAGCTGCAGAACTGAAGAGCGACAGCAGATGGTGGGCTCAGTTTTTGCTAAGGTACAAAGCACCCCATTACATCTTCCATAGCTTGGCTGATACATCCAGACACAGAGCCAGCCTTCCTCCTGTGGCTGCCCACACCTCAAGTCTGTCTAGGGAATGCTGCAGGAAACTCAGGAAAGCTGTGAGCGTCCAGAGCTGCTTACTGCCTGCCAGTCTCACCTACAACACAGGCTTCTCACCGTGCCTGCACTGTGAATCTGGTTCTCAAAGGAGTTAAGCGCAAAGGGCCAGCTGGAGGAGAAACTGTCACGGCGTAGAATCACCCGGGCTGTTTCAGCTGGGGCCGTACAGAATCTGCGTCTGCTCACTTCCTGCCTGCGGCCCTTGGGAGGCTCCAACACCCGCACTGGCTTGGGAGTGACTCCTCTAGATCGAGCACCACTAAGATTACCTGGGGCTTCACTTTCTCTTTGTGTACATGAGGTGGGGGAGAACTGGGGATTGAACCCTGAGCCTTCACACTGAGCCACATCTTTGGACCTTTTCTTTTTTATTTTGAAACAGGGTCCTGCTAAGTGACTAAATTGACCAGGCTGGACAGGTATTTGCAATCTTCCTGCCTCAGCCTCCCAGATGCCTGGGATTACAGGTGCACGCCACTGTGTTTAGTGTGTCTGTGTTCTTTAAGTGGCCTGACATTGTAATAGCAGATAATATCGAATAACTAGAACCATCCAGTTAATACTAATGCATGCCAGGATATGCACTGTGGCAATATTCACATGCAGCGACTCACTAAGCAGTCCCTGCTATCTTTGAGTTAGGAATTCTTTCATGAACAGGGAGCGTAAATTAAAGGTATGTAACGACAAAGCTCCGTAAAGGAGGTGGGGTATGAATTCAAGCATAGGAACTCTTGAGCACAGGTCCCACTGCCCGGTGACACTCAGACTTACAGGGTTGGAAGTCAAGTAGGAGTGGAGCCTTGGAAACTGAGTTTGCAAGAAAACTGAAGTTCTGGGGAGCAGAGCTGAACCTCGAGGGCTGAGAGCCAACGCCAGCTGAGCCATGAATCCCCCTTACTGCCCGCAGCAGGGGCAGCGTCTCCACTCTCCACAGAGGGTGAACCATGGAGCGGGCAAGCAAACTGCCCCACAACTACACCGCCTTGGTTTTGTAATAGTTTCACAGCATGTTGCTCCTTCCCTACATCAGTCATCGAAGGCACAGCGAGCACTTGACAAAGCCTTATTCAACACACAACTATGGTCCCACGTATGGAGAAACTGGGCACTGTCAGCAGCACACTTGGCTCCACGTCACCCGCAGGACCCACGCACTCGGGCCTGTGAGCAGCCCGGCCTGACCTCCGTATGTGCTGGTCCCGGGCCTCAAACCCCAGCTCCACTGCCTGCCCATCACTCTGTGGCCGTGCTGACTGAACCGTGCTGATTTGCTTCATGGCACACATAAAATCTAGCATTCCTCTCCCCTGGCTGGAAAAATAATAGCACTCTGCTAGTGAATAAAGTACTTAGATCACTCCCATAAAATCCTGTGACATGAAATTATACTAATTACAACAAAATTTAAAGTTTAAACTACTTAATAATTCTTATTAATCTTGCACTAAAAATTACACCAACAATGGACAACAGTTACTTTGTGTAAACTAGCTCTCCTCAAATTAATGCTATTTCCTTTATAATAAAAAGAGTATTAATATAAAGTACGTCTTTATTCCTCATGTATCTCCCAAATCAGAGCTTTTCAGTACTTCTGGCTCCAAGATAGTCCAGGTCCAGTCGTGCCCTTGGTAATCTGAGATCCGCAGTCCCCGTGTAACACAAGCCTCCTTTATTTCCCTGTAAATGCTGTCAAAATACATGAATGTTATCACTCTACACTGCTCTGTGTTTGGATGCTTGGTGCTCATAAAATTAACTGAATCACTTGTTTGTGTCCAGTCACAGAAATAAATGCTGCACTAAAACTAGAAAAATAAGATCAAATGTAAGAGTCAATTTGCAGACGTCCAGTTACACGAAACTAGGAACTAAAACTACCAGGAAATGAGCAACTGGAGTGCTGGACTCTGCTCGCAGGCAACCCCACAGCTCTGTGCCACCAAATTTAAGGAGCATATTGCCAAACGACGCACTGGCCTAATTCTTCCTTTATCAAATCCCATCAGAGACATCTTGGCAGCCAGACATCATGAGGGCCAACACAGAGTCTCAGCACTAGAGAGGTCATAACACACGCGGCGCAGGCCTCTTGCTGGTGTAGGCTACCGGGTTGGGGGCGGGAAAGGATGCATCGGCGTCTTCACCTAACAGCCGCTCTGTTTACCTCAGCAGCAAAATCTTGATGACTTGGCTGAACATTTAAAATGCAATGACACCCAAAGGACCAACACAACATGTGTTTTTAAAAGTAACTGTATCACTAAAATACAGCGAAGGCCGAGAAACTGGTGACATAGCGCAGGTACATACTTGTTTTGAGGCAATCTGCTCTAATAAAATAAAAGGTGACAATCCTGTATGATAAGTATTACTCTTCTCAGGTTGGTCTCAGAAACAAAAGCGAAAAGGTGACTGAAGAGGCCACCGAAGTAGTCAAGGAGGCAAAGACAGCCAGCCTGGGGACGGATTCAGCAGGAAATAGTTTGTTCAGGCACACAACCAAGAGGAACCAGTGACCAAAGGGATATGGAAACCAGGCCAACAGCAGCGCTGAGGCTGTCGGAAGGAGGGCTGGAAGCGGCTGTGAGCCCTGAGAAGTGAGGTCGGTGTGGGGCAACCAGGTAGAATGGCCAGGTCAGGAGCTGGAACTGAATGCCAAGAGGCAGCTGGCAGAAGAAGCGGAAGTACGGAGGTTGTCAGAGGTCACTGAGACCCAGAATCACCGGGCGCTCATAGGAAGACAGGTCTGGACTGGGGCACACCTCTGTGATCGCATGGGCTCTCAGGTCTGGGTTGGGTCCTCAGGACTGCAGAAAGGAATGGAAATGTTAAAAAAGAAAAGGAAAGAGAAGAGAGGCAAGGGGAGGGGAGAGGCAGCCTCTTCTAAACCCAAGGAGGTCCAGACTGGAAAGGCGAGGGGCTGCTTCAGCATCTCCCAGCAGTGGGAGAGGCCTCCTGAGAAGCGGAGTTGGGAAGCAGACTGTGCTCTGTGCAGGTGAGGAAGAGCTGAGAGCCAGCGATCCGGTGATTGCAGGACTCTCGTCATGCACTCCATGTTGGGCAGGGTTGTGAAGTCCTAAGAGATACAGCTCTGGCAAGAGAGCGGGAACCAGTGTGCACTTCACGTGGTGGCTCAAGGGATGGACCCCGGCCACAGCTATCCACCTGAGCCTGGCTTCTGCACTGTGTCTTTGCAGGGAATCTGCAGCCTTCTCTGGTCCCCAGCGCCCACACTCCCACCCCGTCTGACCCCACACACAGTTTAGATTAGCCCGGCACAGTCAGCACAAGGACGGCCAGCACCTCCCTGAAAGTGACAGCCTGGTCTACGCACGTACTGGGCCCACTGTGAAAGCACACACACGGTCACGGGAGTATTCTCCTCTCTAAAACACACAGGTCAAAGAGATCATACACACATGTGAGACACACCTTCTCCTTCATCTACCGGTGGGCTCCTTAAAATACTGGTTTTAAATTTATCATCCATTTTATATGCACATGTAAAATGAAATATATAAACACACATATCTGTAAAAAATGTAGTAAGTACTACCACATTAACCAGTCTAGAAAAATGACACGATTTATGAACAGATTTTGTGGGGAGCTCACATGCCAAATGTCATCTCTGAAGAATATTTTAAAATTCACCTTCATAGAGCAATTTTCCACAAACATGCAGACATGTCCTTAATTCCCCAGAGCCAGAAGCCAATGTGATGTTGCGTGCCTGTGAGCCCGGTGCTCTGGGGGCTGAGGCAGGACATGGGACTGGAGCCCCCAGGCAGCAACCCGGCAACTCAGCAAGACCTGGTCTCAAGACAAAAAAATTTAAAAATAGCTGAGGATGCAGCTTAGTGTGAAGGTCCTGGGTTCAGTCCCTGGTACTGAAAAAAAAATACTTACGAAGTCCGGGAGAACAGAAGCTAAAATGATCACTGTGTGACAGGTTTTAAATTCAACCTGTTTAATACAACTTTGAACTCATTTCAACCCATGCAAAAATTAAAGACCTTGTCCTTGGACCTAAGTCAATTGTAAGGACTGACCAGCGAAAATTTCAAAATTCTTTACCATTGTGGAAGTCATGGATTCTCATCTTAAAACTAAAATTACTGTGTATTTTTCCTTTCTTTCTAAGGGTTTTGATGGCTGGATACCCATTCAGTCTAAGATGGGCAGAAATTACAAAAGACACTTCACTGACAGGAGGTGTCCCTGGAGAACAAAGCCCCTTGTTAATACATAAAAAAGGTAGAGTATTGTATTTATTTATGGCAAGATGTAGGAAGACTAAATCACGACAACAAATGCAAGTCCTTTGAAAGCCACGTGGCAATCAGAATATCAGCAAAATATGTTCTTATCCTCTTACACAGTCATTTTCCTCAGTCTCATTCAGGAAAATAACCCAAGGTTCAGAATGTTATATTCATAATGATAATCACTAAAACATTTTCTTACAAAGTTACTTGTTTTTTTCCTGATTGTAATACTAAAGCAACGTGAATTGTTCTATTTTAAAATTACAAAAAGTATAAGGAGAGTATTTCCATAGGCACCATTTATTAAAGCATTTGCTGACTACTTGTCTACAAGGGACTGAGTCTGGGGCAACCTTTCCAATCGTACATGGAGAGCAACGCTTTTAATGCCTCAGTACCTTCAGATTCGCTTATCTCCTCTGAAAATGCATTTACTGGATTTTAACTGGTTGATTCTCATGATGAGGAATGCTGCTGATTTTTCCACCTTGACCTTTTGTCCAGGAGCCTACTGACAAGATGACATAACTCTCCAAAACACAGGAAAATCTCAAGTGCTCAACTTTAGCCTTCCGATAAGTTAAACAAGATTGTAGAGCTTTCTCTTTGCCGTAAAAGACTTTCTGGCATATTTGTGTTTAATATGTACTTTACCTAATATACAGACTTATGCACAGAAAATATTTGGAAAGGTTCACAAAAATTCTGCACTACCATTAATCTTCAAGCTAATAATTTAAAAACTCATTTTATAAAATATACTTTAATAACTCCCAAGTTATCCATTATGAGATAAGGATCCAAATAGTGTTATCTACATATTGGCTTGAAGTGGAGTTTTGCAATCTCCTGGCTTCCTGCTCGGTGTTAGGATAATCCTTCTCTTCCCTCCCGGGTGCTGGTGGAGATTTGATGGAAAATGGCCAGGTCTCTCCAAGTACAGAGGCCAGAGGCCACTGCCCAAGCCAATGAGGATCATGGAGAGAAAGAAGCAGACAGAGGCTGGGACCAACTCACAGGGCCATCACCCCATGTCCTGCCAGTGGGGGAAGATGTGCCTCTGCCTTGTGGACCCAGGACCACAGCTGCCCTGTGGACAAGAAGCCTGGAGCCCAGAGCAACACCACTGCTCTCAGACCCCGCAGAGCACAGAGCACGCTGAGCCCACAGGACCCACCCCACCGCACTGTCCACCAAGAGCCACCAGTGAGGTGAGCCTAGGACTCTGCACCTCCAAGCTTCAGGAGCCACAGGGACTTGGGACCTGCCCGGCTTACAAAGAAGAGATGTGTCCATGCCACAGGGTCAGCACACCTCTGACACTGAGACAGGGCAGGCTGGAATGCAACCCAGGACAGTGCCAGGCCAGATCACAGGGAGGCCAGGCCACAGAACCTGAGGCGGGCAGCACACAGGACAACACGGCCCTCTGTGCCTCACTGCACCAGCCACAGACAGCTGATTCCTAAAGTCACTGGCACCAGGACTCTGGCCCGCTGGGTCTGGTGAGAGGATCTGACTCTGCTTTAGGGAGGGCACCTTGCTAAGTGTCTGTTGTGGCCACATAAGGAGACGTGCACACCACACATGCACACACAAAGAGGACAGAGTGCTCAAAGATACCTCCGGTACCTTCGTGAAGCCCTAACTCTCCACAACAGGACAGTTGGAAGAAAACTGTAACACAATCTTATAAAATAAAAATTTCATGTTCTCAGGGTTTCATTTTCAAGTTAGAAAAGATAAAAACATCTAATACAATTGGGAATTTTATTGCCACAATAAAAGCACAACTAAAAACGTAAAGACCAAAACTAAAACTAAAAACGTTTATCTTGCTACATGTCTTAGCATGTGTATAACATAAAATATTTTGCCACTCTTCACAGTAAAGTCTTGGTGAATTCAGAGCTTGAAAATATTCAGAACTCAAAATTAACCCTGAACACTCAAGTAACTTTAGCCTTCAGATGGTTTCCCACTGCTCACCAGTGCCAGGCAAATGTACCAGACACTGCTTCAAATGCAGGACCCTAAACCATTCATTCATGAATTCCCACAGAATTACTTAACATACTGAAATGAAAAGTTTTCCTTTCAAAGTACACATTTGCTCTGCCCAAAACACTACTGGCCCAAAAGGTCATTTATGAAAGCTATCCTATTCCACCACTTTGAGAAAAGAAACGAATACAACACAACTCACCGTGACTTCCCAGCCCATCAACCAGTGCAGTTACAGACCGGGCAGCTCACCTGGAGGTGGCTACAGCAACGTGACAAGATTGGTGGAAGGAGGCCCTTCTGGAAGCATCAACCCTTGAGCAGACAGGAGGCAGACTGGAGGCAGACAGGGACCACAGCAGGAGGAATTCAATTAGAACAGAGCCTCACATGTCCCCAGCTCAGCGCCAAACAGCTTGGCTTCCCGGTCTTCACGAGGAAAGTGTGTGGGTGAACTGCCAAGCTCCCAGACCTATCCTCAGCTGCCTGCCAACCCTGCCCACTGCCCCCAGTGCAGCCTGATGCCCTCCTCTGGCCATGGAGCTGTTGTGTTTTTAATAAACGGTAAGAATCCAAACAAAGCCTTAAATCAGCACAAAATACATTTGGAAAATCTCTCTGAGGGGCGAGCCAGGTGTCAGGGAAGCCAGAGGTAATCAGAAGATGAGGCAAGGGACTGTGGAACATGTCTGTGAGCAGAAATGAGCTAGTAACTCTTGCCCGTGATTAGCTCTGGCCAAGTCGAACATCCAGTTACTGCTGCGTCATGTGGCCATCGGCAGGAGCCGTTATTGCTTCATGTCCTGCAATGTCTCAGAAATGAGCAACCTCCCACACCTACCCTGTGTGGATTTCAGGATTTTCAGACAATCATGAAGTGATCGCTTTCAGACAACCACCAAGTGTGCGATGGCCCTGACGGTGGGGCGGATCCGCCGGGATGTTGGGCTGGCAAAACAGGCTAAAGAAAAACCCAAAAGTTACCACACCAGAGGGTGCGAGGAAGGTGCTACGACTCCGTGGCACAGTGGGGCAGTGTTTGTTATGTTAGTGTGGAAGCTCTCAGGTGCTGCTCAGTAACTCAAGATGCAGAACATCTGTGAAAATGCAGCTGCACTGTCAAGAGTGGGAACGTTTCCGAGACGTGCTGCAGGAGTCTTCGTGGATCACCTTCCCAACCCGCAGGACTACGAGGCAGAGGGCTCCAAGTCGGTCACCCGTGAACACTGCCCTCGCTCCCTCAGCAGAAGCTCACGCTCATGCGTGTTGGTGCCACGTGGATTCTGCTGTCTTGGAGAGGAAAGCGCTGCAGTGAGCGGAGGCAGGAAGTCCTGGCCCCAAATGCAAACTTCTAGGCCTCAGGCTTGGCCTGCCAGCCACCAATCCAACCCACCCTAACGCAGTCCCGAGGTCGGTTGGAAAACATTACCAAGAATCTCAAAATCTAGTGTGTGCTACTAGCTTGGGAAGGAAAGAAACATTTGATTTTCTGGAGCCATTTCACAAATAAAATGCCTGATTGTGTCTCCCATTGCTTAATGGCAAGCCCGAAGCGGAGATGGCACTAAGCAAGTCTCTAAGACACTGCACCCTGTGAGATGCACTCATATATTCCTCAGGTCCAGCAGAGCGCCTGGAGCCACAGGGTAGGTCACCTCTACAGCTCAGGGGAGCACAGACTGTCCCAGTGGACCCCCCCTGCCAGCCTTCCACCTCCTGCACGGAGGGCAGCCTCATGGGTCACACGCATGCTTGTATTTTCTTAGCAGACAAAGCATTGGATTTTGCCTAACAGGAGCTCGAAAAGTAAAACACCAAGCTCCATAACTTGAGCCAAGCTGAGGATGTTTTCTAACAGAAATGCAAATTATTTCTACAAAGCTCTAATCCTGTTATCAGTCCCTCGAGACATAGCCCTTCACCCTTTATTCCTCCCCTGGCTGCAGTTCCACATTTTTATTGCATGTTTTAAAAAAGAAAAACACCAGTAAAGCTACCCTAGACTGTGGTTTAGGAGGTCCCAAGGGAAGAGAAGGTGGTGGGGGCTCCAGCAGTTTTCTAATTAAAAAGTCAGATTGTCTGTTTCTCTTCGAAAGGGCTGGGCCCCCCTGAGCTCCCTGGCCCGGGGCCACGCAGCCTTCAGGCATCCTGAAAACTCCTGCGTCTCCATCGGCCTGGGGAGGCAGGATCTCAACGAGGGCACCTTGGGACTCATCAGAGAAGCCTCCAGCACACTCAGCTGTGAAGGAACTTCCACTTCCTCCTCGCAGATGGAAGAGTGCTGGGAGTCGGGCAGGCGCCTCTGGGGGGAAGGGGCCCCTCATCTTGGGGCAGTGGCACTCTCCTAGGGTCTGTGCTCCTGGCTGGTGGCATTGGGCTTTTGGGCTAATTTCAGATACTGCTTCAAATCCAGAATCACTTCGTCAGCTCAGCTTAGGGTTTAAAATAATTATTATAATGAAAACCTATGTATCTTACCCCAAAAATGCATATTTTACTCATTTCTCTCAAGGTTATGGATCCTGGGACCCAAAAAGACAGCAGTTATTTCCAGATTTTAGAATAAGCATTTGAGATTCGTCTGGGCCCTAATACAGATCACCATGAAAACCCAAGAACTTCGCTCAGAAGGACACATCAGACAGAGGCCACTCCAACGCAGAAATCATCTCCTGTGGGAGCTTCCCCTAAGTCCAACCATGTAGAAGACTAGGACTCAGGTCTCCCAACAGCCTGCTTTGATCTTTGGTTAGATTATGATAATCACAACAACCTAACAAATGGTGCAAAAAAATCATCATAACAAGAGAACTCTGAAGTCATCCACCCAAAGGTAATTCACGTACACTGTACATCATACGTGGGGGCTACTTATGTTGTGTTGGGACCTTATCTGCAGAATCTAAGAGCACCTTGGCTGGACATTTCACTAAACATAAAAGCCACCATAGATTTCTTAAAATATAAAACCCCTGTGACAGAACACTTGTGAATGTCCATTTCTATGGCTGTGGGGGTCTTGGAGACTCACCACTGGGAAGTCAGCATTTTGCTGATTTCTTTCCATTTGCATACAGAAAGCTGCTTGGTTTCACAGAACTTGGTAACAGTGTCATTTAAAGTAATCTTTGAACAACATAATAAAAGTAATACACAAATTCTTTTAGTTGATGATTAATGATTAATCACCACTGAGAACCTACCAAGAAAAAACAGGCAGAGGGAAAGACATTTGAACCGGGTAAGGCAGACACACGTTTGCAGAAACTCAGGGTAGGTGGCTTTTTCTCAGGACCTCGGAGCTGCCTTCAATTAGCTGGCACCAATAATCCGCCTCTGATTAAACCACCACCATCTGTGAGAGCTTTAGATCGGTGATGTTCTGGGCCACACCTTAGGGTTAACTCTCAGAATGAACTTCAGGGAATTAATATAAATCAGAAAGCTAAGATGAACAGAGAAGAATTTCTAAGTGTCCAGGAACCTGCAAATGGTGATTGCAAAGGCAGGATCCCTCTCCAATTCCACATTCCGGTTGGAAGCAGGGATCTCATCCAAGTCAAGCTAGATTTAAAAGCCACGGGGACATCATGAAGCTGCGGGCTGAAGAAGTAAATGTCTTATTTCAGGCTATGTGAACACTGCAAAAACCTATTTGCAGTGTGCCATAATCTAACACCTAAATCTCTGGCCCACGAGATACAACAGAGTCATCACATAATTAGATCAAGTTTCCATAGCATAATTTCTTCTACATCACAGGTATCAGAAATTAAGATCTAAATTTAGGATACTTTGACTTTCTTGTAGTGCTGGCTTTCTAGCCTGAAATCAAACTGTAAACTCAGTGTTTTCAAGGTGATAAAATGAAATAATTTTTTCATTCAAAATAATGCAACTTTTTTTGTCCCTCTTAGGAAAATTCAGATAACATGACACCAAATTTTTTTTTCCAATCAACAGACCATTTGCTTTGAGAGTAGTTTTGATTCATTCCAACTTTGTACTGTTAAAAGGCACAGATGCTAAACATAAAAACTTAGAATTTGTGGGTAATCTAGTTTTAAAGCAAAGGTATTAAATGAACTTAAATCATGGCTTTTTTGTTTGAGGTATTTTGTTTCTCATACACTTCTAGACCCAGTAGCAGACAAATGTACTAATTTTTTTAATATGGAAAATGCCAGCAGTAAAGCCAAATAAAATTGGGTTTAAGATAATTACACCAGATTTCATCAAAGCAACTTGGCACTCATCAAAATTCAATCCCAGTTAGCTGAAGAGATTTCATCAGGCTGCTTAAGAAGCAAGGAAATAAAAATGAGGAGACAATGTGGCAACTGTCAGCCTAAATGCCAAGTGAGTGCCACACTTAGCATTTCCCTGGCTATGCCAAAGCCACCGATCCTCGCTCCCCATGCACAGCATACACACACGCAGGAGAAAACACTGTGTGTTTCCAGCTGTCGGTGTCTACACATCCTTGGCATCGCGTAGATCGTGGACAATTTGTCACTAAGTCCTGAAAGTTGTGTTCAATATCAGCGTTTGGAGTTCTGCATGGTTCATTTTTTGAATGTCAGGGCTTGAGGTCACCACCTTGTTTGAACTCCTCTGAGCAAGTTCTTAATAACTGTAAGCTTCTATAAAGGGAATGGTTCAGATTAGGCTACTGCCGATGTTCCAGGTCACGATGGGAGCTGCTCGTGTGCCAGCTCTCCCACAGTGGTCCCCGCAGTGCTCGGGCCTTCTGTTTCTGATGAAGCAGAAGCACCGGTAACAGGGAGAGCTCTGTGCTTCAAACAGTGTTGGGCGGGCCGAGTAGCTCCAGACGCAAAGCACATTTGACGACTGCATTAAGTCAGTTGCGGCAGAGCTGAGAGCCACACGACCAGGGTGCAGCAGACACTTGACGCATGAGGCAGAAGTGACTTCACATGACTCGGGCTAGGAGTAGTTTACATGCCACCATCCACTATCCACATGTAAAGAGAATGCACGAGAAATCGAGGCTCAGACAAGGATGCCCGTCAGCAGACTTGGACGTGAGCCAAAGAGGGCAGAGGGGCCCCACACACAAAGGGAGCCGTGCACATGAGCACGCCTGTGGGCTCTGCTTCACAGGAGAAAGCTCGTGCATGCAGAAGTCCCAAATGTAAGACAGAAAATAAGAAAGTAGCCCTGAGAGAGACCAGATTCTACACGGGTGATGCCCTGCACAGAGTCACTTCTGAGCCCTGGCACAGGACTATACCTGTGCTCAGGCTAATCATGGGGCCGTGGCTGTCCTCACCACTCCTAGAACCCAGTGCTTCAATTTTCTCACCCATTTGATGCTGCAAGCAAAGCGAAGCAAATTCACCTTTGTGTATGAAGACACATCTGTCAGCTGGACTACACATCAGACTTTGCCGCTCTGCCCAACAAATGTGACATCAATCACCTAGGTACCGAGACTAATGAGGCTGCAAAATTAGATGATGGGGAGGAAGGAGAATGGAGAGGTGGGAAACTGGACTGGGCAGGTAGCTGGGGACAATAACCCCATTCTTCCGCCCACTCTGCCAAGCCAGGTAGGAAGGATGCTGCCCAATCCTTAGGACAACCCCAGGAAAGGTGTGGGGTTTTGGCCCCAGAGCGTACACACAGATGCTGAAGCTGAGAGACAGTAAGGAAACTGAGCGAGTCTGCAGAGTTTGCCTGAGCAGAAAGGTTTGATTCCGATTCACCTGAGTGTGAGGAAGAGAAAGAGAAGGCAGCTGAGAGCCTGGCTGTTGGTGCCCTCGGGGCGCACAGCCACCTTGGGGGAGACAGTGAGTGACAGTCAGCAGGTGACAGCCAAGAAGCTCTGAGGACTAGGAGAGACACTGCCACTGCAGGGGAGTCTCAGAGAAGCCGTCCCCATGGGAATGGTCACGGAGGCCATGAGAAGACCCCAGTCAGGGAGAGTGGTCAGCGAGAGTGGGCAGCGAAAGGCAGGAAGCGGAGCTCTGAGGACAGCAGCCCTGGCTGCGACTGCAGCAGGCCGGGAAGGGGGCCCCGTGCATCCGTGGCTCGCAACAGCCCTACAGGATACGGGGCCTCCCCTCCACATGACTCCTCTGTAGGATGTTAAGAGACTCAAGGTCACACAAGCCACAGGTGCCCAGGGCCGGCCAACACAGACGAAATCGAAAGCTCTACTACTGTTCTGTACCATCCTGTCCACTTTGCAAACACCTACCATCACTGAACGCATGGACCATGGCTGGCGACTGCTGCCGTAGATGTCCAGTGTGCTGGACATGTCCAGGAGGCAGCAGGAGGGTCCCGAGCAGAGCGGATCTGGGGATCAGAGTCAGGGCACCACAAACCCCTGGCATATGGCCTCCTCCTACCTGGCACCACGAACCCCACAAACTGGTAATGATGTGGTTTCCTCCTGTGGCTGACACTCACCTCAGGAGCCTTTCTGACCCCAGGGCCAAGCTGGCCGGTCTTCACTGACCTGCTCAGTAAAATCATCTGCATGACGCAGTGAGAACAGAGGAGCAGTGGTCTGCAACTCGACAGCGTTCA
>RJWT010029619.1:0-14856 GCA_004365215.1 Cuniculus paca | reverse complement strand
TAATACAGAGACATTGATTTCTACTAAATAGAGGTTAAAAGCAGCAGTACATGTAAAGCAAATCTCCACAATTTGATTGTTCCCATGATGGAAATCCCTAGTCAAACATTGAAGAATTTCCACATTCTAGGTGCTAGTGATCCTCTGTCTCAGCCGTTTGTTTCAGTCCTCCCCATCTCTTTCTTTCTTCTCTAGTCCCCCTTTCCTCTCTATTTCTTCTTTCCTAGTTATATTCTCTATTTTCATCTCATTCTCAACATACTTGAAACTAATGATTTTTTTTCTTCCCATAATAGTAACATGCTTTCTATATCTAGCAACCTTTCTTGTAAATTTAGTTGTGAGAAATCAGCAATGCCAACTTTGGGGAGCATTCTTCTCAAGAGAGTTTGTTTTTATTTTTGTTGGTATCTCCCATTTCTCCCATTTGCCAGTTTTGGCTTGGTGTATGAGTTCTTGACTTGGGGAAGTGTTTGAGAGATAGTATCATGCAGTACTTAAGAACATGAACAAAAGCATTCAAGTGCTTAGATTAAACCCTGTCAAATCTCTGGTTTGTTTAGCCTGGTAAAATTAATTTAAGCCATCTTTCCTCTATCCTGTTAAAAAATCTGTATGGAACAAATTTCATAAAGTTCTCCCTCGAAACCATTATACTCAGTCTTGTATCTCTGTAGCAGTATTATTTCAGGCAACTGTACCCTTAAACAGCCCATGGGTCCATGTCTACTCTTTTTCATATGGTTCCATTTAACCAAGTGCCCCATGCTTAGACTCATCTTACTACCTCAATGTCCAGCCTGGTTCAATGTTGCTCCCATGGCACAGTGGTACCCTTGTACCCCGCCCACACAACTAAAGCCTGGTTCCTGGTTCCCTGACTGTTCCTCCCCACGCGTCCCGCTCAGGTCATACTACGTTCTTATCTACTCACAAAGCTGTGGGTCACTGTTATGGTTTACATCAAGAATGTCCCCCAAGAAAAAGGAACCCTTCTCCACTTTTGATGGAAACATAGACAAGTGCAATCACTGTGGAAATCAGTGTGGAGATCTGTCAAAAAGCTAAGACTAGAGGTTCCATTTGAACCTGGCTATTACCCTTTTGGGTTTCTTCTCAAAAGAATTAAAAGCATCATACCACAGTGATATATGCACACCTATGTTTATGGTGGCACAGTTTGTAATAGTCAAATCTTGGAAACAGTCCAAATACCCACCAACTGGTGAGTGGATAATGAAGATGTTTTTTATTTTATACAGTGGAGTACTACTTACTCTGCCATAAAGAACGATAAGCTTTAGACATTTGTAGATAAATGGATACACTTTGAGAATGTACACTTAAGTGGAATAAATGGGGCACACATGTGTAAATATTGCTTTGTTTCCATGGTGTGAAAAGCCAAAAGTGTAAATAATGACAAAAACGTACATTAGGTATTGTGAAAAAGGAAGAAATTGTTTAAATGGGGAGGGAAAGAAGAAGGAGGAGGAGAAAAAGAAAGAAAAGAAAAGCAAAAAAAAAGTGAGAAAAGAACGAAAAGTGGAAGCAAAGCTTTTGTAAATGGGGAGGGGAGGAAGGGTTGAAAGGAGAGTAGGGGAATGGGAAAAGAGGAATCAAGTTATATCATATACAGGCACAAATTCTTGATGATGAATGTGATCATTATGCGCCTGTAAAATGTGCCAATAAAATCTGATAGAAGAAAAAAGAAAAAAAAAAAAAAAAGAAAGTCCCCTAAAAGCCTCATGGACTCATAGGTGGGGCTTTTGCCGGTTGATTGAATCATGAGGATGACAGAGCTTACTTGCCGTTAGGAAGTAGGATCTGGTTGGACAAGGAGGGTCACTGGGTACTTGACCTGGCTGCCACAATACGAACAGCTATCCTCCAAGCCAGGCCTTAATGCCATGCTGTTTCTGTCTTGGAGTGTGCCAGCCACAGATAGAAATTCATAGAACTACAAATCAAATACAGCCCTTCTCTTTTCAAATGTGAGTGCTGGGTATTTTATCTCAACGGAGAAAGTAGGAGACAGGATAATTGGAGATACCAACTATGCTTCAAGAAAGGTATGCCATTGCTCCTCAGAACTCCGAATTCATGTGGACACCAGACTTTTCTACCCTCATTTACATTGCAGGGAGGTTTGTCAGTCTCCTTTCTTTACTTTGCAACATGCATTTTTTACTCTCCTGAGTTTCCTTCCCACTACCTCCCTGAAAGAATTCATTTTAAGTCATAAAGACCTCCATTTTGCCAAATGTAATTGTTGATTCTGATTTTTCAACTTATTAAAATGCCTTTTTGAAATTCCTCTCCTCTTGAAGTAATTTTATTATTGGACAATATTCTCCTAGAATTTTTCCTGTGTCAGTGGCCACTCTTTCTAAATTTCCTTTGCTCCCCTTCTACCGAGTCACCACCCTAACCCATGTCCTTGTACCTCTCTTCTCTTCCACCACTCACATCTTCTCTATTGGTAATTTTACCATCCCATGGCCTTAAATCCCACGTGCATCCTATATATTCCCAAATTTAAACCTCTTCCTTACTTCTCCCTTCCCCTCCAGAGCCATCTATTATATTAGGTATTGCCACTTGCCATGTGTTCTACGTATCTTGATTGTAACTAAACTCAAAAAATAGAAATTCTGACTCAGTCCATGTACATGTTTCTTTTTCGTGGTTCCCCACTTCAAATTATGGTATCATATTTGCTTCAGTCACTCAGATGCTAACATTTAACTATACAGTTGTTCGTGTGTCATATATGCAACGATTCCACACAGCTCTAATCTTTATTGTCATGGTTTGGGTCCAGATGTTCCCCCAAATCCTCATGCAGTTTTGCATGGGCCTTTCTCTGAAGCAGCTGAATCTAGATTTTGTGATTGATTAGTAGTGCAATGCCGGGATTAAGGGTGCAGGGACTGAGTGAGGGATTGCTGGGTAAGTCCACTGATTGGGTTGGCACCACCCTAATTCCAGCAGTCTAGATAAGATGAAAAGAGCAGAAAGAGGCTTGTTTTCCCCTTTTGCTGTTGCTCGCTGCTTTTGCTGTCTTCTGCTACCACGAACTGTTGCCCCTCTGCCTTGCCAACCTGCCTTGGAGGTAGTCAATTATGGACTGAAACAGGTTCAAACTGTGAGCTAAATAAACCTTTTCCCTTTTAACTTGGGGTGTTGGGTATTTTGTCTCAGCAATGAGAAAGGTAACTAAGACATTTATCTTAAAAATACATCCTATATCTAAACCATCTTTTCCATTCCCACTGCTACCACATATTTCAAGCATGTATGAACTCTCACCCAGACAAATGAATAGCATTAAAATGTGTGTCCTGGCTTTGGTTACTACTATACTGCCTTTAAATAATTAATCAGGAGAAATACATATATCATTACTTTAATGCACTGACCTTCTTGCTATTCTTTCTGCACCTGTAAGTTCATTCTCATCTCACAGCTGTTGTACATACCACTCCCTCTGTCTGAAATGTTCATGTCATCAGTTTTCCCAAGTTTGCCTTCTCTTCATTCAAAATTGCAGTTAAATATCACCTATTCTCCAAGTCTTCCCTCCATCTAAATAACATCCAACCCTGTTTTAATCTATTCCTTTACTTTGTCTTTTGTTTCTCCAAGTAATTGTATACTGAAAAGTGCTAGCATTTCATAAGTAAATAAATAGTATATCAAAATTTAAACACATATCCATGTGTACTTTCATAAAAGTTTAAATAAATACTTGAAAACATACACAAACACACCACACATTTATAAACAGCGATAAATGACACACAACATATGTATGGATGTTTCTATTTTCCTTACTGGATGGTAAGTTTCATAAGGACAGAAAGAGTCCCTGTTTGAAGCAACTCTTCATCTTTAAAGGCCTACTCAATCCTGGTTCATAGTAAGATTCAGTAAATATTTCTTGAATACTGAACAAATAAAGATGTAATCATCATGAAACATATATCAGGTAACAGGGAAAAGCTAAAATTATATATAATAAAGGAACAATTAATGCCCAAAATTATTGTGGTTATAGTTATGCACACACATGTATCCTTATAAATATAAAATCATACAGTCACTTTCCATTTTAGATATGTACATAAAAATTCATGTGTATTTGTAGTTGTAGTAAAATATGCTAGGTATATGCTAAGTATTAATATATTGAATTTTACCTTTACAAAAATACATTTTGTGTTTAATGTTTGAAATTTATTGAAAATTGTTCCTGAATCAGATAAAAAACTGTTTTAGGCTGGGCCTGGTGGCACACCCCTGTAATTGCAGCACGCAGGAGGCCAACACAGGAGGATGACCACAGGTTCAAGGTTAGCCTGGGCTACAGAGTGAGTTCAAGACCATCCTGGATTACATAGAAAGACCTTGTCTCAAAGAAACCAAAAAATAAAAAATAAACAAAAATAAATGCATTGAATTTTTAAATTTTAAATGAAGTACATTACATTCTGTGGCACAGTAAAACCAATTAACAATGAATAATACAATTCAAAAGAAAATTCACAAAATTCATAGCAAAAAACATTTGGAAGCTAAATAAAAGCAACATTCTAAATATATAGTTGATATTTCCAGTGCTAGTTCCAATTATAGACTAGTAAGGATAAAGAAAGTTCAACAAATTATATACGATGCAAAATTTAAAAAATTTAAATTATGTAACAAACTTCAATACATGGGATCAAGTTTTTAAACAATTAAAAACACAATTGCAAAACAAACATAGTAAATGTTGGAGAAAGGAAATGATAGAAGCAATCGAAAATCAATTGCACAAGTGTTTATACATCCCATTCATCCTCTGATAGATGCCTTAGTTTGATTTTATATCTTTGTCATTGTGAACAATGTGTTATATTTTTTAGTTTATCACTATCACTTTAGAATGCTTCTCTTATTATAAAATGGTCTTTGAATGCTTTGAACTACCCATGAGAAATCTTTCCCTTCACAAGAGTAGCCAAGACAACCAAGAGAATTTCCAGTATTTTGTTACCACATACTAAAATTTCAGAATTATTTTGGAGGTATAGAGCAAAAGGGACAAATAGATTTTAACTACCCCAATTCTTTTGATTCACATTGACATACTTTATCCTTTGTCACTATATTACTTTTAATCTATTTGTGTCTATAAAGTGAATTTCTTATATGCAGCACAAAGTTGGGTCTGCCTTTTTTATCCAAGTTCCCAGTATCTGACTTCTAATCTGAGTCTGGAACTAACGGCTAGTAAAGTGTCCCAAGGACCAAATCCAGTCAGTATCCATGCAGTCATCTAGCTGTGAGTTGAGCTGTTTCCATACACCTTACAATGACTACAATGTCTTAGCTAGCCTTTCACAGGAAAAAGTTGACTGACTCCTGGTTTTTATTTTATTTGACTCTTGACATGATTAGGTTTAAGTCTACACTCTCAATATTTTATTTCTATTCTGCTAACAGTACGTGTTCAACTCCATCCCATTTTCCATTTTTTCTTTTGTTCAATATTTATGTTTAGGCTTCCTTTTGGTCTTTTTCTTAGCTTATCAGTTATAATCGACTTTCTATTCTTGCAGTTTATTGTATGCATCCTTAACACAGCCTACTTCAAAAGTGATATCAAATTTCACTGATAGTAAAGACCCCTTTCACTTGTTACCTTCAGACTTTCATGTGTTAATTAGAAACCCAACAATATGTTATTTTTATGGAGACTCAATTACTATTTAGGAAGTGTTATTGCTTCTGTCTAGATGTCCTCCCAAAACCTCATACAGTCATAGGTGGGGTTTTCTCAGAAGTGGTTGGATCTACTGTGTGAGACATGGAAACTGATTATTCAAGGTAAAATTGTAGATTCAAGGGCACTAGGATTAAGGGTGTGAGTGCTGCCTGTCCTGAGTAGCCTGATAAGAGATAAGAGATAGAAAGAGCTGTGAGTGTCCCTTTGTTTTTGCTTCCTTCTGCCCCTGAACTGTTTCTCCTCTATGATGCCACCCTGCCTTGGAGTCAGCGGATCATGGATGGAAACCACTACACACAGTAAGCTAAATAAACCTTTCCCCCTTTAACTTTGGGTATGGGGTATTTTGTCACAGCAAGGAGAAAAGTAACTAAGACAGAGAGATTTTATAAAAAGAAAATACATGTATCTTTATGCATGCAGCTATTATTTTTTATATCATTTGATATTTTCAACAACATTTTACTACTGCTTAAAATTTTTTTCCTTTAAAATTTCTTGTACTGCAGGTCTGTGAGTGTTAAATGTTTTCTGCCTTCAATATGTGAAATATTTTATACGCTTGTTGTCGTAGAGCTTTTGCTCTTTTTGCACTCTTTGTCATTAGGCTTTCAAGACGTTGAATTGCCTATAATTTTTATCAATTTTGGAATATCTCGTGCCAATATTTCTTCAAATAAGTTTTTCTGTATTTCATTTTTTCCGTCAAGGATTGCAATTCCCCAATACATTAGACTGTTGAGTGTTCACTGATAATCCACATTTTGATCAGTTTGGTTTCTCATTAATTTTCATTTTGAATAGTTTGTTTCTTTAAATTCACTAGTCAGCTACTTTTCCATGTTTGTCATTAATGTTATACAGCATATGATTTATTGCAAATATTATCATTTTCATATTTAAAAAGTTAACTTGGATTTTTAAAATATTTTTCATGCCTCGGTATAACATGTTCAATTTTTTCCTCTATGTTGTTGAATATGTAGAATACAGTTGGAAGTAATGCTTGAAATGTTTTTCTACTAACTCTGTCACTGATGTCTAATATTTTGGCTATTCTTTTCATTTTTCTTCTCCCTCTTCTTGCATTATCAATCATTCTTTATTGGATACCAGATATTATGAATCTTACATTATTAAGTAATGGATAATTATTTTCTTTATTCCCTTAGCTACTCCTGAGTTTTGATTGGGGGTATAATTAATTTACTACTAAAGTTCCAAAAATTATTTGAAATCTTCCTCTGTACCATTTTTGGGCAAGATGAGAGTAGTAGATAGTGCAGAGCTATTTTTTGTTTGTTTTTTACAATTGGGTGAGAATGACTTAATGTCCTCTGAATTCTGAATTGTTCCCCACCTGGCTGCAGAGCACCTGGCTGCAGAGCAGGACTGATGACTGTCTGATAGCAGGAATTATTCTCTATTGCTTTCAGCAACTTTTCCCCAGGTTTTGAATAACTACACTCATCATTGTTCAACTGAACACTTAAGGAGCAGGGCTTTGGGAACATCCAGAATTCATCATCTGTGAAGTTTTCTAGATACCCAATCTGCCATGGTGACAGTTGGGCTAAGCCTGAGTTTGCTTCCCTTCCATTGTAGTACAGAAATGATCCCCAGTTAGCAAGCTGAAGCAACAGCATTGTGTATCTCATTTAAAATACTTCAAGTATGGCTAACTTTTGTTGCTGGTGTCTTATCTCTAGAAAAGCCTCATGATATAACTATCTCTTCTCTGTAAGTTAGTTATTATAGGCAAGAAAATAAACTTGGTGCATATCACCTAAACACAGCCAGAAAATCAAGACTTCCTCCCTTGTTTTTAATAATGAAAGTATTTTACTCCTTCTTGGTCATTTCCATTTTCATATGATTTTTAAGATTAGATTTGTTCATTTTGACAAAAACAATAGAAATTGGCAGGACATTCATTAATATTTCATTAAACCTATAGAATTGCAGCTACACTGACATTTTTGACACCTTGAGTAGAAAAACTATTTTCTATTCCCTCTCTTTTATCAGTGTTAGCTACCTACACCATGTGCCAGCTTGGGCACGAGTTTTGATTCCTTTCCTCACCATCTTGTTTTCTCTTACTTCTCAGAATTTTTCGATACAGTACTTAGTGTTTTTAATTTTGTTCAACTTAGAAATTTAAAAAGTTAGAGATGAGCAGTGTATTATTTACATAATCAGAATGATACCCAAACTCTATATTCATTTAATTTATCCTATTTCTTTATATTAACAGAGTATCTTTTAGATAGCATATTGTTAAATTGTTTTATACACTCTGGATATCCATGCTTTTAATTTGGTGAGCTTACAGGAATCTAATCTAATCACTGGGATGAATGAGTTTGCATTCACACTGGTATTGTTCAGTCTCTCTCTTTCTCTCTCTCTCAGGTTATTGTACTCTTTGTTACTAATTTTGTTACATTTGAATTGGATTGTTAATAAAATTCATAATTGAATATAATTCATTTTTATTTTTGTATAATTTCTGTTTTTATTTTATTAATATTTTCTTCAAGATTTCAAAAGTTATTTACATTTTCTCATCATCCTTAAACAAATAACCCCTTAAACTGTACTCCTTAAAATGTAAAAATCTTCAACTGCCAAATTTTTTCCTTCACTTGAATTACTTCTACATGTATTACGAACCTCATGAAACAATGTTATAATTGTGTGTTATAAAGAAAGCAAAGAATATCACCATAATTAATTGTGACTGCACAAACTCTGTATTCCTTTTTGAAGATTCAAGTTTTCACCTGGTGTCATTTACTATTACTTGAAAATTTCCTTTAAGATACACTGCAGTTCTCTAACACCCTAATTTTTGGTTTTCTTTTATCTGATTTTTTTTTTTTCATTTTAAGATAGGGTCTTGCCATGCATTTCAGGCAGGCCTTGAACTCACTATGTAGCCCAGAAGGACCTTGAACTCATGGAGTTTCTCCTGCCTCAGCCTCCCAAGAGCTGAGATTACAGGCATGTGCTGCCATGCCTCACTAGTTCTGTTTTATCTAAAATTTTCTTTTTGTTTTACCTTCATTCTCGAATCATATTACATTGGATATAGATTTCTAGATTGGAAGGGTTTTTTTTTTTCCCCAGAATTTTAAAGATATTGCTATAGTTTCTTCTGTTCTTAGTATTTAGTGAAAAGGCAATTGTTAAAGTCAGCAGTCTGATGAATGTTATATATTTAATGATCACTTTTACTTTGTGCTCCTATTCTTCACGGCATGGCTATCAACTCTTGTCATGTTCTTGTGCACTGTTGGATGACCATTATTCATATTGTAGGTCTAAGCACTTTTTAAATTTTGGAAGTTTATGGCTGCTAATTTTTTCAAGTATTTTTTTCTGCTCCTAACTCTCCCTCCTCTTCTGAATTCCAATGATAATCTATTAGATTGTGTCTTAGTATCTAACAGTGATCGTTTTATGAACTGAATGCTTCATCCCCTCAAATTCATACATTGAGATCTACCTCCAATACAAATATTTTTGGAAACAGGGCCTGTTGAGCAGGTGATAGATATTAAGTGAGGGCATAGGGATTGGGCCCTAATCTAACAGGGCTGTTGCTTTCCCACAAACCTTAAGCCAAACCAAAAAAGAAATAGAGAAGTCCTAAATTTATAAAATCAAAGATGAAAAAAGTGATATTACAACAGATATTATTAAAATCCAGCAGATGACTAGGAACAGTTCTGAAAACTAGTATTCCAATTAATTGGAAAATATGGAAGAAAGGGACAAATTTTCTAGACACAATCTACCAAATTCAAATCAAGCAAATATAAAATTTAAATCAATAGCAAGCTATGAAATTGAACCAGTAATAAAATGTTTCCCAAGAAAAAGAAATCATTACATCCCTTAGGGGAGCCCAGCAGGAAGACAGTGAGTCCATGCTCTGAGCCCTTCCATTACATCCCGGATGGTGATGCCAGCTAGAACACAGTGAGTTTGCTATCTGGGCCTCCTCCACTGCATCCTGGAGGGTGGGCCAGCGGGAAGAGTGTAAGACCAACAAGAACCCCAAGACCCAAGACAACAGCCCAGTGCACAGAGGCGCACACACCTCTGGAAGGTGAAGTAATCAGCAAGGCCAGTAACAGGGAAGCATCTGAAACAGCAGTAAAGAGACAGCAGTTGCGCTCTAAAGAACTCCACCAACAGAAGACCAGTTCCTGCCCCCACATCCAGAGGCCAAGATCAGCTTCATACCCAGCACATCTCTGGGATGCAACACAGACAATATCACAAAACTGTAAACACCAGAAGAAGGTAGGTTCTTGGGATAGTTATAAAGAACCAACTATGTCTGGAGGATATCCCTGAGGAAAAGACATCTCCTTTGCTCCTTGAGAGAGGCCTCAATGCTAGTGGTAAAACTATCTATCATAAGAAGTTGATGGGCATCAACATAGAACACAAAATAAAAGAAAAAAGAGAAGGCAGAGAATGGCAAGATGCAGAGTGGGGTGTGGCCCTATACCCCCAGCCCAACCAGGACAGACCTGGAACTCAACAAGATGGATGAAGGTGGAAGTTAAACACTGAAACTTTCTGAAATGATAACAACAGAAGTGAAAAACAAGTGGAAAGGGGTACAGAGGAAATGATCTCTCAGGTACAAAAAGAAATGATGCTTAAAATCAAAGATATTAGAGAAGACACACAGAACGAATTTAGGAGACACAGACATAGTAGAAATTAGATGTCACACACCTGAAATTTCTGAAAAGATAAAAGTTGCTTCTATTTGAAGAACAGAAGCAACTTAGTTCTTGTATTGATTGATTAATTTTACATGCCTATATCTGATGATCTGGATAATTGTTTTGAAGATAACAAGAGGCATTATGGTAGCTATTGTTGAATTCCTATTATCTTTTTTTAAAGCCCTGTATCACTTTCATTGTTTTGTTTTAATCGGCTTTATTCTGTTTTATTTTGCTTGGTTTTATTCTTTTTAAAATAAAATAAAAATTTTTCTTAAAAATAGAAAAAGAAAGAAGTTAAATCAAATGAATTCACTGCAGAATTTTAGCAGACCTTTAAAAAACTAACACCAATGATCCTCAAACTATTTCATGACATAGAAAGGGGAGAAATACTTCCAAACTTGTTCAGTGAAGTCAGTAGCACTGCAATATTAAAACTGGATAAAGACTTAACAAAAAAGAAAAGTAAAGACAAATATGCCTGAAGGATATAAATACAAAAACCCTCGATATAATATTTGCAGACAGAATTCAACGACACATTAAAGAGATCATACACTATGATCAAGTTACTTTCATCTTAAGGATGAAGAAATGGTTCAACATGCATAAGTGAATAAATGTAACACAGTGTGCAACTAGAATCACAGATTAAAATCACATTATCATCTCAATGGCTGCTGAAAAACTTTTTAACCAAATTCTACAGTTTTTCAGGATATAAACCCCAATAACGTGTAGCATAAAAGGATCCTACCTAAATATAATTAAAATTATGTAGAACAAGCCCACAGCTTTAGATCATACTGAGTGGGGAGAAATTCAAAGTAGTTCCTCTAAAATCAGGACCAAGATAAGGATCATTACTCTCACCACTTCTGTTCAATGTAGTACCTGAAGTATTAGCCTGAACAACTAGGTAAGAGAACAACATAAAAGGGACATAAATAGAAAAAAGAGATAAAAATTATCCCTACATGTAGATGAAAAAAGATTCTTAATCTGGAAGATCCTAAAAATCCCACTAGAAGCCTTTTAGCTGTTCTAAACAAATTCAGCAAAATGGCAGGATACAGAATCAACATAGAAAAATCGGTAGCTTTTCTGTCCATCAATAATGAAACTGCTGAGAAAATCAAGCACACAGGTCCATTCACAAAAACTTCAAAAAGTAAAATAAAATACTTAAGAATACAACTAACCAAGGATGTGAATGACCTCCACCATGAAAGTTACAGAAAACCTAAGCAGATACTACAAGATGAAAAGATCGCCCATGAGCATGAGTCAGCAGAATTAATAGCCTCAAAATAACTATATAACCATCAATGATCTATAAATCCAATGCAACCTCCATCAAGATACCAAGGACAATTTTTCCGAGTTAGAAAAAAGAAACTTAAAAAGCCTCAAATTCGTAGAAAAGCACAAAAGTCCTATTATAGCTAAAGTAATTCTGAGTCAAAAGATCAGTACTGGAGGTACCACAATTCTTGATTTCAAAAGGAACTACAAGCTAGCTTAATAAAAACACCGTGATATCAACAGGAAATAATAGACACATAGGCCAGTGGAAGAGAATAGAGGACACAGAAACAAATGCATTCACTAAAGCCCTCTGATTCTTAACAGCCAAACGTACATGATGGTGCAAAAAAACCAAAAAACAAAACAAAACACACACAAAAAAACAGTCTTTTTAACAAATGGTACTGGAGAAATTGGATATTTGTAGGTAGAAGAGTAAAAGTAGTGTCCTATCTCTCCCTGGCAAAAAGTTAATTCAGAATGGGCCCCTGCGCCAGTTTTCAGCTGATGCCGCACCTAAGGCAGAGGACCCAGTGAGTCTTCGCCCTGTTGCCCAGCCCCACCGGGCTGGAGCTGGAAGTCACTGAGTGACTAAGGCAAGTTGGGGGTGGCGGCATGCACCGGAAGCCTGATACCTCCCTGAAGTCTATCAAGCTGCTGTTTGGGGGCCTGGCCTAGATAGGAGGGGCAGCGTTAGTTTAGCCCCAAGGCCTGGTGAAGAACCCAGTGCAGCTGTGCGATGAAGGCTCCAAAACCAGAGGTACGAAACTAGTTTCTGCGTCCTCCCCAGCATCCTGCAGGCAGAAGGCCTGGAGGCATTTACACCGGACTGTGCCCCGGCCTGTTGTGCCAAGTCACCTGTACTATACCACTCGCCTTGGCCTCTGCACAGCGCTGTTTGAGCACCTGACTGGGGCTTTCCGCTGAGGGCCTTGATTGGCAGGCTCGTGGACGCAGCTGGTGCTCTGTGAGAGCTGAACTGCAGCGGAAGAGGAGTTCCCACACTGGGGCGGAGCTGCATCCCTCCCAGGGCTCTGGACCTTGCCAGCGCCGCCTGCTCACCGCTCTGACACATCCTGTGCCACTTCTCCGCCAGCGAGATCAGTGGCCACGTCCTCCCGCTGCCCGCATCCCCGTGAACATTGTCACGATCTGGACCAAGGGAATGATTGGCGGGAAACCGGACTACGAGAATAGGCCGGATGTGCTGATGAAGGTGAAGGTCGTCCACCGGGAGGGCTTCTTCTCCCTATGGGAGGACTTCACCCCATCGTGTGCCTGCTGGGCTCCCCGCACTGTCCTCATCTTCGTCTCGGAGCACAAGAACAAGGCCTGAAAGTCCGTCTTCCTCAGTGGCTGGAGAGGCAGGGGGCCTGGAGCCGGTGCACTGGGGCCCCCAACCCGCTGATCACTGCAAGCCGGGCACCTTGGACTTCCCTGCGCTCCAATGTGGTTTCCTCCTTTGTCCTAAAGGACTTTGGTCTATTCCATTCCCTACCCCTGCTTCTAATGCTTGATCTTTTTAACAACCTTGCTTCTGGTTGATGCCCGGAGGAGCGAGGATTGTCCCTGAGCATTCTAGTCTCCTCTTGAGTGTTTGTTTAAGGAGAATGGGACCGCAGAATATCGCCTTCGTCAGTGGGGAAACTAAGGCAAACCTGGGGGAACAGGCGGGAGCAGAAGCTGTCACGATAATCAAAGGGTTCACAATGGGTGGATGTGGCTCTTCCTCCCCCTCACTGAGGACTTAATAAATTGATGAACCCTCAAATCTGGAGAGTTGTGGGGGCCAGAAGCATAAGGAAAATGGACAAAGAAGCTGATGGGAGAAGTAGAGGAGGAATTGGGACTTTTAAGAAAAAACATTAGAGAAAAGGCACCAGCCAATTTTATGCAAAGCATATGTAAATCAGGCATGCCACAGCTGATGAGAGGGCAAAGAAATCAAAACTCTAACCTTGTGGCTTCCTTCTGAGTCACTTGCTCAAGAATGCCGTACACACACAAATCATCTCACTTGATCTATTGGATCTAATGACTACTTTTGCAGCTAAAGGTGAGCAGAGAAAGGAGTCTAAGACTTCTGTGGGCTGGAGATCCAAGGGTGAGGTATAGAGAGCCAGGGGTATGTGGGATGGATATTGAAACTAGACCCAAAGCTTGAGGAAAAGGACGGTGTTGGCCAGAAATCTGGGCTCACTGGAGAGCGTGTCTGCTTCATTTATTTATTTTTTTTATGTGGTATGATTCCCAGAGCAATTAAAGTAACCAACGGACCTTTTGGAGCATACAGGGGCGTGGAAGATCAAACTGTGGGGTGTACTTGGCAGCTTGAAGCCTGAAGGCTACATAGCAGGCCAGGAGACAAGCGAGCAGTAAGTGGGAGCTGTCTCCTTGTCAGAGCCTTGTGGACAGAAGAGATGAAGGTCAGCAACCTGGTGCCCCTCCTGTAGGCTCACTTCTTACCCCTCCATGCACAGCGCCCTGGGTGGTGTACAATGGTGGTGACATTGAGACCTCTGAAACTTGGACCTTGGCCTTAAGGAATTTCATGTCTAGCAGGAAGATTACACCAGAACAGTTGGGAAATGGGGTGTAAAAACAGACTATGCCAGGGTAACTTGGAACACTCAGTCTAGCCTAGGAGGAGGTATTTGCACACAGCAATCAAGTAGGTTAGAAAGAGGGATGGGGCAGAACTCATGGCTTCAGTGAAGGCAATGGGTCAGAGGAGAAATACCACACATTGCCAGGCCACCATCCTGTTCCAAAGACCTGGGCCGGGTGCAGAGCTGTATTTCTGAGGCCACAGGTGCAAGGAAGTATCCGCCTTCATGCTACGATCTGCAGGCTGCTCCATAAGAAACTGTACTTTCCTTTAAAAATTATTGTTTATTGTACAATATGTATAGAAGCATGTGAGAATCATGTACTATTTGCTTAACTCCCTCAAAAAAATGTAAATGAAGATCTGAAAAAAAAAAGAATCAAATACCTAGAGAGAAGATGTGAAACTCT
>RJWT010029618.1:0-14861 GCA_004365215.1 Cuniculus paca | reverse complement strand
TTCATACATTCACATACAATAAACTCAAGCAAAACAAAATAATATAAAACCAGATAAAACAAACAAGTGAAAGCATTACAGGCCATCAAATCAGACAACAAGAAACCAACAATGGCTACTTTAATGTCCCGTTTTCTTCAAAAGAGCTTCCTATCTTCTCACATATTGCAAACAAACAGTAGAAAAGAGACTTAAACCAATCAAATAAAAGAATAAAAGCACCATTGGACTTCAGAACCTTTCCTCCATATTTATCGGGAATTAATAAAGCAATTCTTAACCTTTATATGTAGACTGTTATATCCATGAAACACAAAGATTCTACTATTAGAAGGTGGGCAAGGTTGTGTATGCCTGTAATTCCATCACATGGAAGGCTGTGGTGGGGGGATCACAAGTTTGAAGCTAATCTGGAATGCACAGTGAGACCTTTAGTCAAAAAAAAATAAATAAATTAAACCAAAAGCAAAAAAATCTTACTATTAGAGCCCATTTCCACATTTTGACAAACAACACAAAATAAAAAATACTATCTGCTTGGATTTAGAGTAGTTTTCTTCCAACCTTAAATAGGCTAAAGGCTTAGTCAAACAAGAAGGAAAGAGAACATAGATGGTGTGTACTACCTTTAATTAGAATTAAAATTCTCTAATTTGAATTACATTAGTTATATCAAAAGTTAAAAATCTACTAGGCATGTTTCTCCATATTTACCAGTACTTAAGCACTTAAAATTGTAAATGATGTATTTGAAACATATATTTGATTAAAAATAGCAAATATTTCAACTTCTAACAGTGATAAATTATACAATTGCTTTTTAAAAATAGGTATAAACAAAATACTCAACTTCTCATGAATCCAACCTTAAATTTTGCCACCAAATGATGTAGTTTACTTAAAGCCCATATGCAAAAAAAACAGAGGCAAGTTATAAAGAAAAATGTTTATCCATAAATCTGACATTTAATCTTTTTCAGATACTCATGCATATAACTAATCTGGGTATTTTAACATGGTTGAATATAAAAATAGCAAATTTTCCATGGTAGAAGATTTGGAAAAGCATAAAAATTCAAATAAAAATAACCTACTCAGACAAAATTACTTCTTTAAATATTTATGGCATTTACTTCATCTTTATATTCAAATGTTTTCTGAAAAGACTGCAAAATTTGACATTCCTCAAATTCCAAAAACATATAAGCATTTATTTTTTAGAACTAACCAATACCAAATCCTGTTAAAATGCTTTCTAACTTGATAGGAAAAAAATTTTTTTAATGTGCATTCTTTGGAAAATTTCTAGGGTTTTTATATTTTTGTAAATGTATTCTCTTGGTTGGGAATAGGGAATCCTTTTAATGCTCCTTAGGATATCAATACCTTTCACAAAAAGTTATTTTTTCTTTCTTTTGTTTGTTTTTGCCTTTCCCAGCTTTTCATATTTGTCTTTGATAAAATTTGTTTCTGGAAATGAAGAAAAATACATAACTACTGTTAAAAGGAACTATGCAGTCACATTATAATTAAAATATTCACATCTTTGTGCATGTATTTTTTGCTGAACAAAGGGCACACTTTTATTTTCACAGTAAATTTCTAAAAAACATCGATCTAGGAATCAGATATTCGCAGCCCCTGGAGTGTTGTCTGAGGTGGAAAGAGCTTGCTTGTTTTACTTCAGATTGGGCACCTAACTCAATCTTGGCCTCTTTTTCTCAGGTTTAGCTCACTCACCTCTTCAGGTCTCTGTACAAACTCTTATGCACTTAGAATTATGTTTAGTGAAATTTTAAAAACCCAGGTGGCCATATTCTGAGTAAGGCTAACAACAATATTATACATTTTAATTTATGTGTTGATCTGCAAAATACTGCTACATGCTTTGTTCATTCATTCAAGCCCATTCCAGACATACATACTTTATTATTTCATTGCCAAGTTTTACAACAGTTAACTTTAAGACCAGAGAACTTTAAATCGAATAGCTGGGACCAAACTGCGTGTTTATGACTCCTACTTATTATTTTCTCCACAGAGCATTCTAACAGGTGTTTTTGAAGAATAAATAAGCCCGCAGATCTTAAAAGTAAGGAGAACAAAAAGTAATTTTCTCTCTTTTCCATATTGCACAATCACCCAGATTCTTACCATAGACATGAGCACTGTAACAATCTCTTGAATCTCTGTCCGCTTGTTTTTAACAGCGTATACATACTCATTTCTTTTCACACAAATAGTACTCTGTGTACACATCATTTAATGCCTCACTTTTTACACCTAACATTGTGACCTGGAAATCTTTCTGTATTAATATGGATAGGACCATTTTTTTCCACAGCAGCATCATAAATTGCTCCGGTGTGGCTGTGCCAAAATTATATAACTACTCTTCTACTGTAGAACATGTAGGCCATTTCCCAAAGCTACTCTGATTATCCTCTTATGAATAGTTTCACAATATGGATTGATATTTGTGAGGAAAATGACTTAGACTGGAATTGCTGAGTCATAATTCTATTTGTATTTTTAATTTGAAAGAAAAAAAAAGTCAAATTCCTTTTGTACCAATTTATCCCTCCATAAACAGAATTATTTGAACGTACTTTGAGGAGTGTTTCATAAATGTTTTCAATTTTATAATTCTAAAAAGAAGAAAATTATAACTTCTTGCCATTTTAGTTAGCATTTGCTTTTATGAGTGAGATTGAGGACCTTTTTCATATCAGTAGATGCCATTTGTGTTTTCTTTTCTCTGTTGGTTATATTGCTTTGTGAACTTTATAATGGGCTTTTAAACTTTTATTATTCAACTAAGAAATCCTCAAAAATTAATAAAATTAGCTTTTTGTGGGTAGTATGCACATAGTTTTTATCAGTTTGCTGTTTTGCTTTTTTTTTTTTTTTTTGGTTAATGGTCATTTTTACTCTTTGAGGTATCCTATTTTTTAATTAAAGTGAATTAAAATTGGTTACTCAGTTGTCTCAATAATTAATATTATGTACTGTAAGCATGTATAAAAAAAGAAAAAAAAGGGTTTAAGTGATGTACAGAGAGGGAGAGAGAGAAGCAAATTAAGATGCATAATTTACGTGTACCGACTCTTTCAAAAGAAAGCAAACATTATTTACTACAAACATGTACTAATAAAAATGATCTGAAAAAAAAATCAATGAGATTAGTACTATCAGAGACTACTCTTGTTTTAGTGTATATTTTCCTAGCTGACTAGAGCCAAGATATGTAAAAGTCTAAAAATCTTACTTTTGTTTTCATTAAGAGTACAGTAAATTTACAAATTAACTTAGAAAAAAACTGATGCATCTATGTGTTTTGACTCCTTTTCTTAAGACCACCTTCTTTGATTACAAGCTACTTATAATAATAATAAAAAAATAAACTAAGCTGGGTACCTACTTTAGAGCTTCCAATATTAAGTATGGTACCTGTAAATTAAATGTAATATCAACTTGTAAATAATCAGTAATTTTAATTGAATACTTTTCTTACTGGTAAAATCAAAACTTTAGCACTGAGTTAATCATATTAAGACATTTTTAAATTGAGCATTATTTATCAGAGATTTTTAACATGGAAGATGAAAAACACTAGCTTAACAGTTTCCAGAAGTAATTCACTATTCCTAAAATCACCAAGTTTTTATTTTCTTTTATAACATTATTGTGCAAAAAATAAGATGTCTGCGTGATAATTTCATACTCAGAACAGCAGATGGATAATTTCAAATTTATTTCTTTATTCTTTGATGACAAAAATATCATACTATTATGATCAGGGTATGTCATAAAATTCTATAATGATGATTTACATTATGCTTTAAGAGAAAAGTTATCTATGTATTCATAGAGTTCCAAGATATACCACTTTTCAAATTCACAGAAAATTAAAATCTATAATCTCAAGAGGAGTATTTTGCAGAAAAGAATTAAGGTTATTGTGAATAATTGCTATTATAGCTGAAATTTTAATAAAAAAATTATGAAATTCCATCTATACATCATGTATGAAGGAATCCAGAAAAAATAGTTCTTAAGCTCAGCCTTCATAGAGAACATAAAGTCATCATAGATTTAAGTGACCTTAGGATTACTAAAGTATGACAACCAAAGAAGCCCTACAGTTTTATTTAATGCATCATATAAAATATATTTCCATTAGCATATGCATGACCCTCCTCTCCCAAAATATCAACAGAATTTAGGCAAAAGATATAATAACTTTGATGGCAGAGTCTTAGGTTTGAATTTTCTGATTATTTTATATAATTACCTCTGTGACATTATGCAAATTCATCATAAATTAAAAAATGGTAAGTCTTGCAAGGTTATCACATAGGATAGAACTTTTTCTTTAAAGTATCTGTTATATTATACTCTGGTTCCTCTTCAGATCTCATAAATCTTTCACCTTTTACTAAAGTATCTGTTATAGTTTAGAGGTTGAACAAATAATAGCAGCATTATTTTTACATATATACTGCAGTTTCTAAATGGCAAACCGTTAAGTGTCAATCAAAGAAAAGCTGTGTTAAAAAGCATATTTGTTATTTATGTTTTGTTTTTCTAACATGATTATGGCTTCAGTTTAAAATCTAGGTCTGGGAGAAAACAAGGTAAAAATATAATATTAGTATGATATGTGTTATAAACACATATATTATAAAGTATAATATGTGTTAAATTGATGCCTCCAAGTATGGTGTGGTAGTGTAGTAGTATATGCCTGTAATCCCAAACACTTGAGCGCCTGAGGCAGTGTCAGAGTAGACAACACAGTGAGACACTGTCTAAACAAGAAGAGAGAAAAAGAAAGAAAAATAAGGAGCTTCCAGAGTGAGAGAACCACGGGTTCAAATCCCATTTCTACTTCTTATTCAGTTATGTCCTTGGAGAATTAGTTATTTTCCTCTTTAAATGTTGGTTTTTAGATTTTTTAAAAGGGATGAAAAAATGATTATCCTAAAAGATCACTTTAACAGAAAAAATAAGACACTATATTTTAACTTTAGTACATTTCCTTGTTTGTTTTAAGTTTGAAAAGCATCGCAGATGTTCTCCAAACCATGAAGTTCAATTATGATATCTTGATTTATGACCATGCAAAGGTGATATGCATTCCGGAGATATCACACATTGAATTTTGATCTTTTCCTGAGCTAGTGAGATGTGGTGCTCTCTTCTCTCATGATGCTGTGCAGTGGCAGTGAAGCATAATTCTGTGACCACTCAGTCCACAGAGTAAATGATAGACACTCCACAACATGCTGTGTTACTAAACTACGATGCTCAAAAAGTCAAGTGCGTTAAGATCATTTTTAACTTATTTCATCAGGATGTAATTCCTTCATTCAGTCACAGAGCATCTATCTGCATAACTACAATTATTAGTGACTTTTATCAATTTATTATAAATTGAATTTCTATAATGTTCTAAAGAAAAGAGAATACACTGATTGGTTCACAGTAGTAAACTTTTTAATGGTATACACAGGATCTTTTCTTCTTAAGGAGCTGTCAGTTTAGAAAATTTTAAAGAATGAGCTATGCTCCCTGAAAAATCAAGACTACACTTATTTGTACCACCAGATGGCAACATATGTCTCAAGCAGCTCTTATATTTTAACTTTTAAAATTTTTATTCATATATATTTTCAGTACACAATGATTATATTCATTGTAGGGGATTGGTACATGTCCATAACACATTTCAACTCTTTCATTCCCATCCCTCCATCCTCTTTGATTTTGCCAGTATCAAATTCATTTATGTATCTTATAAGTCTGGATAAAGTTAATTATCACATGTACAGGTTAACAATGAGACTAACAGGGAAAAAATATATAAAACACATAAGACAATTACACTACATAAAGTACACTTTCAGATACATGGTCCATATTGAATTAAAAAACTTTTTTCCTCTTTCTTTTTTGCTACTGTCTTTTATGTCACACTTCTTTTACCTATTCAGTTTTCTTATAAGAGACGCCAGGTGATATTTAAACTTGTGTTATTTTAACTATATTTTAACTCTGTGTTAGTACTTGGAAACGGTTCCCTAGTCCATGTATCACATGCAGGGTGTGTGCATTGTTCTTAAGGTGTAGAGAATTATTAAAGTCATCAGACTAAGGGAATACAATCATACCAGGAGTGTTGGACAGTTTAACTGACACAAAGGGATTGTAACATGATGGATAATGAGTAGATGTAATAAAACAGAAGAATAACAGTGTGATGAATATGGCAAACCCATAAAAGATGAATCTTTTGACACTAGAAATGGTTCTTTAGGACTGAACAGAATTATACAATAATTTCAAATGCTGAGCCTAGGAAATAACCAGAAAGATACAAACAAGAATTATTAAAAAGAAAAGAAAGAAGTACCTGGGATATAGCTCAGCAGCACAGCACCTGCGTGGTAAGCATGAGGTCATGAGTTCGAACCCTGGGGGAAAAAAAAAAGAAAAAAGAAAAAAAGAAAAAGTTCTAGCACCAGCTAGTTTTTCTTCATGAGCAGTAAATGCTCCAGAACTTAATGATAAAGGAGAAGGTCAGTTATTCAGTCAAAAAGGTGAAATCCAACACAATGACAGCTGCTAATGAAATATTCCCAACAGGTCAGAAATGGTTCAATTAACTCAAGGCTCTTTTACTCAATAATGAAACAGGTGAGCCAAGTAGCATGCATTGCCTATAAGTTCTTTGGACTACAGTGATGATTGTCATGACATGATAGCATCTACTGATCCTCATTCTTTCAGAACGCACATGAGCAGAAGGGGTAATATGACTTTATAATACCAAGTAAGCAGTTTATTTAGTGGAAATTCATCTAAGGATAGTAGAGTACTAAGAAACATGAACTAAAAAACGTGAGATTAGAAATAAGCCTTCTGTAAACTGATATATTCATAGGCAGAAGAACTTCCCATGTTCCCTAGTTCTCTGCTCCTTCTTTGAAACAGAGGCTGCAATTGCAGCAAATACCTAGTGAACCTGATCTTAACTTGGGAATTTGCTAAAACTTCTATACGCTGTTTAAAACTTATTCTCTTTTTAGGAAAAGCATGACATCTTTTAAAAGATGAATTAAATATATGACAGTACTTCTTACTTTCCACCAGTTTTAGAAAAGCATTTTGCAACATTCTAAACGTAAGTTAGGCTTAGAAAATTTTGACTGTAGCTGCAGAAAAACAATGACATGGGAAGACAATAATCACTACCCTTCCTTAAACTTTTATTCCAAAACATATCTCATCAGGAAATAAAAATTCTGCGATAATGCAAATATAAGCTTATAGGCAATAAGAAAACACAATTCAGTGTCAAAAGTACTTAACTTTTAATTTAAAGGTTTTACTTCTCTTACTCATTATTCTAATTAGTGCATTGAACAGATGATCTTTTAAAGAGATGTTCATATTTTCATGACAATATAAACCTTATTCAGTGCCATTGACTTTCCTTGGTCACTTTTTTAATGCTCTGGCAACTACCCAATGGGAAGAGGTACTGTTTGGGGGGCTTATCCTTGACAGCAAGTACCTGAAGAAGAAATACTTGTGACATCTACTCAGTATTTTTGGTATCAGTATTTCAGAACACATATCAGCAGAAAGGGGTAATATGATTTCATGATTCTGATGAGCAGTTTGTGCAATGGAAATTCATCTCAGGATGAAATTATACCCTTCAAACTTTTCAGTAGTGAACTCTTCTGAAAGAAAATAATAAAACTGAGTGAAAATCAGTGTCTTTACTAAAAATTGAAAGAAAATAGGACATTTTCAAACTTGCTTCACTAAAATAAATCTTAGATCTAAATAGATATAAATCATAAATTTAGTTGATGTTTAAAGAAAAATATATCCCTGTTTATTTATTTACTCATTTTTTTTAACTCAAGTATTCCTGAATGGCCACTGCATGAAAAGCCTTGTTCTGAAATCTATGAGGTTTGTTACCATAGTGAGACAGAATTCCTGCTTGTCTTAGTCATTGTATCTAATACCTCAAGTTAGAAATATAGTACCTGAATTTTTGAATTTATGCAAGGAACAAAGAGTTCCTAGACTAGTTAGGAAGAGTCCAAATCCAGACATTTTTCCTTAATAGGTCTGGGCAGAAAGACTAAGAATATATAGTATTCTTTCCTCAACAGGAATTTCCTTAAGTTGCTAGTATACTCTTCCAATAAATGAAGAGTTTGACCCTGTTTTTTAAGGAACAAAATGAAGAAAGACAAGGTAAAAGGAGATAGGAAGTACTGAGAGGGATGGTAAAGCTTGTTTAGACTAAAACCAGCACCCTGGGAGCTGTGAATGAAGTTAAGTAGAAGACTCAGAATATATAATGACTGTAAGAATTTTTAAATCCACCATTGAGCCCATAGTTAAACATAACAGTTAAAACTATGAAAGTTCAAAAAGAAATCATCAGACAAAAACTTTAGGATACTGAACTTGGCAATGATTTCTTAGATATGGAACCCAAAACAGAGGCAACAGGAAAAAAATCAGGTTGATTGTACTTCATCATTATCAAATCTTTTGTGCATCTCACTATCTAAGAGGAAAAAGACAACTCATAGAATGAAAGAAAACATTTTCAAGTCATGTTATCTCAGAAGATTTTAATACCAACAATATGCAAAGGACTTCACAACCAAACAAGAAACAACCTCACTTGAACATGAGCCAAAGATCTGAATAGGTATCTCTCCAAAGAAACATATGCAAATGGAAAAGTGCTCAACATCACTACTCACTAGGGAAATTCAAATCAAAATCACAATGAGATACTACTTCACACCCAGTAGGATGGCTGCCATCAAAAATAGAAGATGAATGCTGGTGAAGGTAAAGAGAAGTTGGAACTCTTGGGCATTGCCAGTGGGAACATAAAGTACTGCAGCTTCTGTAGATAATAGCATCATGGTTCCTCAAAAAAATTAAAACTAGAATTATCATATGATCCCAAATCCCACTACTGGGTATATACTCAAGATTATTTACAGGAGGACCTCACACAGTTGTTTGTATACCAATGCTTATAGCAGCATGATTCACAATAGCCCAAAGGAAGAAACACTCCAAATGTCCATCAAGAGATGAATGAACAACATGTGACATATACACAACACAATATTATGCACACTTCAAAGAGAATGAACCTCTAAGACATGCAATGACATGGATAACCTTGAAAAATTTCACTTGGTGAAATAAGCCAGACATAAAAAGAATATGCTGTATAGTTATAGGAGGTATGTAGAGCAGTAAAATTTATAGAGCTAGTACAATGATGGGTACACATAACAACTTTCCACACGGAATGTAAACATTATGTAATACACACATATTCTAATAACCTAAAAGTGAAGAATCATTAAAAAAAAATCAACCACAAACGTACATGTTTTGCTTGCTGCTATATCTATGGTATCTGTAGCAATGCTCAAGTAGTTTCTCAATATTTATACTGAAGGAAAGAAGAGAGGGAATAAAAGAAGAGGGGAGGAAGAAAGGAGTGCTCTTAGATTCCAGGAAATATAAATGAAAAGAACTGTAATGCGGAGCCTTCTGAGAGCTGCCCAGGGGAGACACAGCATCCCTTCACCACTACCTTTGGGACATCTGCCAGGGCGTCCCTCCCCACAAACCTCAATGGCACCATTACCACCGTGGATGCCAATTCTTGACCTACACAATTTTGGAGCTCATCCAGATGGGGTTTAATGATGGAGCACCAACCGAAGACAAATCAATCCAAATTAGCTCTCCCCCACCCCCTATCTAGCAGTCCACTTCTTAGGCAAATCCTGCAAGAGATAGCCTTCACTTCAGGAGAGGATTGGAGTTTCAGCCTTTTACAGTGTACCAATTTGAGTTTTTGCACATATTAAAATACAATGTGAAAAGAAGGCTAAATATTGTCATCCAGAATCAGTAAACCCAAACTGGCTGAAAGGAAGTGCTAAGATGTACCAATCACAAAAAGCTAAACAAAGTTATCAAGATGCGGTGAATTAATTACACTACATTCTTAAAAACTACATTTCAGTGAAAATGATCAATTTTTAAACAAAATTATGTACATAGTTGTAGATAAATATGCATCATTTATTTAAAACTATGTGATAAGAAAATTTGCATATAAAACCCCAAAAAGGGGTGCTATGAAGAAGTTTTGATTTCTATCTTTAAAACAGACTCATTGTAGCATAACTGATAAAACACAAAAACACTACCTATATAAATCTGATGATGGGTGTGCATTAACACAAAACACTGTCATCACCTTCAAAAATGTTTTCTTTTGCTGTTCTTTCTTTAAAATTAGTCTATTTTAAGTGCATAACACCATTATTAACTATAAGCAGTACACTGCACAGCAGATATCTAAACCTTAGTCATTTTGTATAATGAACTATATTTGTTGAAGATAACTTATTTCTCCCTCTGCTCCCACTCTGACAACCACCATTTTATTTTGTTTCTATTAAGTTTGACTATTTTAAACCTGTTAAGTAATTATAACCAGGCAGTATTTATCCTTCTGTGACTGATTTATTTCAGTTAGCATGTGTTTTAGATTCACCCATGTTGATACAAATGATATCATTTCCTTCATAGTATATTGTGGGTATACATCACATTTTCCATTTGACTCTGAATTAATTTTGTATTTTTATGGGGGTATAAATATCTTTTTGAGATTCTGATTTTATTTGTTTTGCATATATACCTAGGAGTAGAACTGCTAAATAATATGGTAAGTCTACTTTTTATTTACTTAATTTGGGGGGTGTTCTGATAGCAAACCCAGAGCCTGGTACATGTAAGACAAGACTTGCACTACTGAGCTGCCTTTTCAGTATTCTATGTTTAAAGTGGTTTTTTGTTTTGTTTTGTTTTTGTTTTTTTTGTACCGGCGATCAAACTCACAACCTGACGCTTGCCCCGCAGGCGCTTATGCCGCTGAGCCTAATAGTTGGCTATGTTATATTTTGAGTAGTTCGCATGCTCCTTTCAATAGGGTACACACCACTTTATATCCTAACCAACAATGCACAAGAATTTCAATTTCTCCACATCCTCACTCAACAAACACACACACACACACACACAGAGCAAGAGCGAGAGCAAGAGAGAGAGAGAGAGAAATTTTATAATAGCTATCCTACCAAGTATAAGGTGATATGTCTTCTGATTTTGATAGAACCTTAATAGCCTATAGTAAACAAACTACCAAGTCACAATCACAGATAAATCATAGACTCCAGGGGTCCCATTTCCCATGTATTTTATATCTCACTTGAAGTACAGTATCTAATTGAATAGTAAACGTTAAAATATTATTTGCATACAAAAGTATTACAAGGATGATATAAAATAAATTTATTTTCCAAGGATATTTTTAAAACCTTCAAGTTAAATTTCTTGAACTACTGATGTTAAAGTTATACTTTAATTTACATATATAATTGACTCTGTGAGACAGTCCTTTGATCTAGGTTATACGTGCATTAATTTGTGATACTATAAATGTTTATATTTTTTTAATTAAGAATGTCTAAATTCTTAATTTCTAGGACAAGAGTACAGATGAACTACAGGTGAACACCGTCCTCTTCTTTATCTTTATTCTGCCTGAAGTCACTTTACTTCATCTACTTCTCCATCTCTTAATATCCAAGATCTCAAATATGTGATTTCATTCATTGTTTCTTCTCCACTTCAGAATGAACTTCACCCTACACATCTTATATTCATATCCCTTTTAATAATTCTTTTCTCCTTCTTCATCTCTTGTCTACCATGATATTAGCTCTTTCCTATTAAATCAAAGAAAATTAATGTTGACGAAGTCAAGTCAGAGTAGTACAATGGCAACGCTGGACCATGGATGCAAAATTACTCCATTTCAAGAAACCTCAAATACATTTCACATATATAGATACCCTCGTTATGTCTTCAAAGTTCCACCTGCAGTTGGTTTAACATAACTGCATCCCATATGAATTGGCATATAAAGTGAACATTTAAGCAAACATCAATCTTTTTAAATTCTCTAGTAATGCAGTCTCATCATTCACTATATTTAATGGAAAATATACATCATTTTAGCTCCATTATGGATTAAAAAACTTTGCATTACTTGGAAACATAACCACTAGATATATTTGTTTAGGATAAGTACTGAGACTGTACATAAAATATGTCATATATAATCATATATATGTATCATATCATATTTATGTACATATATGCATGCATACACTTACATGATTTTATTTCTCTTAGGAGAAAAGTGAAGCTGGGCATTGTGGCACATGGCTGTAAACTCAGCACTTGGAAGTTAAGGCAGGAAGATTGCCACGAGTTCAAGACCAGCCTGGGGTATATATTGAGTTCAAGGCCAACCTGAACTACATAGCAATACCTTGTCTCAAAAAATAATAAATACATACATAAATAAAATTAAATAAAGTAAACGTGCACATTGTTCAACTTTTAATAGTCACTGTGAGTCCTTGGAAAGTTAAAAGTAATGTCTATACCATAGTGTTCTCCACTGAATGTGTGGTTGTGGTGATTTAAAAGGAGTTTTTGCAAATTTCTTAATGTTATGCTTGGCACTTATAAAACCTCAATATATAAAACAACTGAGTTAATACTCTCAGTATTACTAGCAAGGTATAAAATTTTCCATCTATATTATGGTACAATATCTGTTACTTATTCATTTATCTTTATATTTTGGCAATAGCAAATAACTGAATACCAAAAGAATGTTATGAAGTATTTAAAATGGAATGATCCTAAGTAAGAGACACAGTTTTCACTGTCTTTAAAAATAGGGTAAACAACATTATCAGTATTCACTAAAATAGGAGTAAAAGTAACAAAGAAAACTTTATATATAGTATCATTTATATTCAAACATAAAATTGCAATATATGTTGATTATGACATATTAAACTAGTGATATTCATCTATGTAGCATTGTTTTGAACACCTAATTATCATTCGTGAGACATTAAAAGCTACTCTTAGAAACAGATAATACCAATTTTTCAGATAGTGAAACTGCATTTGAGAAATTAGTATGTGACTAAATCCACATGTTCATCAATAGAACTATCTAGAAAAAAAATCTTTCATCTCTAACTTGAACACAAGTTTATTTCTCTGTGTCTTTAGAACTTTATAAAACTAACTTAAAAATTCAAAAGTAGAGTAGGGATGTAATATGAACTTCAAAGTTTGAAAGGTACTTCTTTGCATTGCTGTTCTTATAAATGTTCACTCCTGAATGTCTGTCAGGTTATCTCTTAGGTTATTAAGAATTGACACATCTCTGCTCATTCTCGAAATTACCCTAACCCAAGTTTGAATAGTGTGGTGGGGATTGATAACTGGTGGTCAACTCTTAATACCTGCTGAACTGAATCAGCGTGGTGCTGGGTGTGGATGGCCCACCTGAGGGGTGTTGCCAAAATAAAAAGGAGAACTGGAGAGGAAGTGTGGTGTTGGTTCTCCTGTTGCTGTGGGTTCTCTTGGAGGAGTTGTTGAGCTTCTTTCCTGAAAAAAACTTGGCTGTTCTCATCATCAGAAGAGCTCAGGACCTTGTTGTCACTGAAAATGGCTGCGGTTCACTTTGAGGGAGCTCTGATCCTTACTTCAAGCAATACTTCCTGGCTCTTGAGAAGATGGTGTTCAGTCTCCAGAAGGAGCTTGTCATGCTGGCTTCCTGATATGAACTTGGAGCTCGGGACCTCATAGTCACTGAGGATGTCTGTGGTACTTTTCCGGGGAGCTCTGGTTCTTACTTTGAGCGTCACTTCCTGGCTCAGGTGCAGAACCCTCAACCTAGCGGCACAGATCCTTCACCCCAACGGCATAGACTTTAGCTTCCACTGCTGACCTTTGGGTCTTCCCAGCACAGGTCAATGAAACAGACTTGTATGAATCATTCTCATGGGCTCCAGACCCCCAGCTGGACTTGTGGGGGAACCGTCATGGGCTCTAGGTCTTCAGCTAGACTCATGTAGGACACTGCTGTGGGATCTAGGTCCTCAGTTGGATTCCTTTGGTCTTAGTGTGTGGACAGATTTCCTGCACTTCTTGCATTTGACTCTTCTAGTGACTATTACAAAATAATTCTATAAATTACGTGTCCTGTATTGTCGTCTTTGAAATTCCTAACTACAACAAATAGTGACAAGGATAGGTATTATGTTAAAAAGGAAACAAAAACACCACTTCAACTTTGTAATATTTTTGCCCTGAAAGGATTATTTATAAAAACTGGCCTCATCCTGTTTGCCCAAAGGAAAGTTAATTCTATACTTTTATGTAAAAAAAGCAAATGCATAATTTACCAGTGAAAGTTTATTATCCTATTGAAAACTACCTGTGGAGGAGTTAAGTGTGCGACCAGCGAGTTCTGCCTGGCCATGTGGCTTGGGACTTTGCCAAGAGACTGGTAGGAGTTTGCCTCCATTGCCCATCGGCCACGGACCTCTGGGGCGTCCCTGGGGCCCTGCCTACCTGGGCCCAGCCCACTCACCAGGAGCAGCGTGGCAGTGGCTGCTCCGGACACAGCTTGGGTCCAGGGCAAGTGCAGCTATCTCCACCTAGCTGTGCACCTTGGGATCAGGCGATCACACCCATAGAAATCTGCACCCAGACCCTGTTGGCCACAGACGTTCGGGGCGTCCCTGGGGTCCTGCCTGCCTGCGCCCCACCCATTCACCCGGATCAGCTGCTCTGGGCCCGGCTTGGGTTGGGAGTGTGGCCAGCGAATTCCACCTAACCATTCA